>CM072523.1:2427310-2469810 GCA_036898135.1 Oncomelania hupensis | reverse complement strand
ATTTGTCTTTTCTGTTATTTGTGTACATAGTTGTAAATTGTAATTTGTGTACATAAGTGTAAATAATTTGTACCCTTACTGTTCTGTCTTTTGGTGTATTGTAGCGAAAGCGATGTTTTATCGAGTGCATGTACTTATATGTAATGACTATGTAAAGCGTGGTGAGTCTGGTCATAGGCTGGAGTATCCGCTATATAAAAATCCGTTATTATTATTATTATTATTACAGCAGACGGCCGGACTGAGAGAACCATATGGCTGTCAAATTAAATATAATGTGATTCAGTTGTACTCAGGAGGAAGAAGAAGGAGAAGGAGAAAAAGGAGGATGAGGAGACGAAGAAGGAGGATGAGAAGAAGAGGAAGAAGAAGAAAGAGAAGGAGAAGAAGAAGTTGATGATGAGGAAGAGGACAGAGAAGAAAAGGGTAAAGAAGGAGACAGAAAATGAAGACATATTGCCTAGCACACGTAGGAAGTACTTTCCCTGATCTTTTGCTACATAAAATACTTTTGAGGCACAGAATGTAATAAATTAGATGTCGTACATATTGAATGGTCTGAGTACGTAGCTTAGGAGAGAAAAGAAAACCAGGTGCAGGTACATGCACGCATACACACAGACAACCACACAGACAACCACACACACAGACAGACAGACAATCAAATCCGCACACCAACAGCGGCGAAAACACACATAAACATTCATATCACACATGTTGAGAAAGGAAAAGAGAGAAGGCGGTTTGTGATAAACAGAGAGAAGGGAGAGGGAGGGAAGGAGAAAGGGAGAGACAATCCAATCCACACACCAAAAGAGTCAAAAGTACACATAAAGGTGCATATCACGAATGTTGAGAAAGAGAGAGAGAGAGAGAGGGGGGGGGCGGGAAGGGAAAAAGAGAGAGGGGGGGGAGGGAGAGGGAGAACGGGGGAGGGGGAAGTGAGAGAGAAAGAGAGAGATAAACAATCCAATCCACACAACAACAGAGTCAAAAACACACACAAACTTTCATATGACACATATTGTCGAACCACATTATTTATGCTTTTTGCCACCAACCAAGACTTCATGTCACTGACCAAATCTTGGTGGCGAATACGAAGTATAGTAACCCATTCCGTGCCATAGGCGGCATAGGGCACCCAGCCAAAATATTATGACTGATGGGAACCCCATCATTATTAACTGAGAAGCACTGAAGTAGTCATTGATTGACCATCAACATAACTGTACACTTGGCCAATGATTGTGTGTCATGCACCGTTGTGTTAATACTACTATTACTACTACTAAAAACAATAATAAAATTAATAGCATTACTACTACTACTACTACTACTACTACTACTACTACTACTACTACTACTACTACTACTACTACTACTAGTATTAATATCTGATGCTATAAACGCGCTTTCCCGAAGTCAGCAATCGGGTTTAAAGCGCGGCGACCTGTAGCAAAATACAGTCTCACATGTTTCACCCACTTTTTTTTCTTGAAAACTCTTCCGGGATAAGACTCCTTATTTGTGTATGAGGTCTGTTGGATCAGCTTGGGAATATTGGACGCTCTCTACCAGGTGGTCACTAGGGCTTCCTATGATGTTATTATTTAGCAATGTAGGCGTTTTATATGTATGTGTTTTGTTGATAATTTATAATGATGTTTGTATTCTATTTTGTTTTTGTAAACGGGGTTTCGATAAGTTGGGGTGAAGCCTCAGCCGTCCACTGCGTGGGATGTCTTTATTGTAAAGTGACTGGCTGGTGGAGAGCTTTCGGTTTTACCACTAGGGTTGTTTCAGCAGATCTTTTATGCGGATCGGGGGTTGTCCGGTCCTGATTTGGCTCGGAAGAGTCCGCTGGACCTAAAGCAATAATAATGTAATGTAATGTTTGTGTGGTTGTATGTTAGCTAAATGCTGTTGCCAATCTGCGTGTTGATGCTCTCTCTGTTTGTATGTTAGCTAAATGCTGCTGCCTATCTACGTGTTGATGCTCTCTCTGTTTGTATGTTAGCTAAATGCTGCTGCCTATCTACGTGTTGATGCTCTCTTTGTTTGTATGTTAGCTCAATACTGTTGCCAATCTCTCTCTGTTTGTATGTTAGCTAACCCCTACACCCATATTTCTTCTACCCATACACCTTTTTTTTTTAGTTTTTCCAATGAGCATGAACTGTTTTTGGGGAGACGTGCGCTTATTACTTTGAGCTATTTTTGTCGTTGCTTCATTATTTTGTCTTAATGCTGATTTTCTCCTCTGTGTGTGTGTGTGTGTGTGTGAGTGTGTGTGTGTGTGTGTGTGTGTGTGACACGATTATTTATCAATGGCCGATTCAGCCCCGATGCTTGAATCTTGATAAGTGTAATTCAAATTCGTTTATCCACGCAGCCTGTTCACTCAGCAACAAGGCAGGAGTCGTCGTATACAGTTTTCAAAAAATCACTATAACAATGATCAAAAATCATCATAAATCACTCCTACAAGCAGACAGTGCATTCCTTATATAGGAGAGCTCCTTATGGCCAGACCTCATTGGAAGGGTCGTGGAAGGTTCGGGCAGGTTCGTGGAGGTTCAAAAAACATCTTTTTCAAGTTCTCAGATCCCGAACCTATTTTTGTCCAAACGTTTCAGCAACCTAGGTTCGGGATCTGACGAACCTTCCTATTAAGACAGGCCATTGCCTACCTCTTTGACAATGTTTTGTGCTTTAGCATATATTGATTTTTTTAATTATTTTGTTAATATCCTTTTTCAGCTTTTTCTCACCAAGGTGACCAAAAATAATAACGAATTGTGCAATAAGACCTCTACTATGATTATTGGATATTGTATGATTAAATACAATGAGCTTAAACACTGATGAAGGTCTTTTCTGATCTGACTTATCCTCGTGATCCAATTCTCAATTAGGCGTCCAGCTAGGGTCATTAATCAGCACGCTATGGTCGCACGAGTAATTGCCAAAGCTATTATTGAGTAGTTACGAAAGAACAACAGCAACAACAACAGCACACACACTTTTAAACCCCATTCTATTAGTTTATTAAAAGAGAAAAGTACTTTTTTTCTTTTAAAAATTCATCCGATTATAAAAACGTTATTGTACAGACCTTTGGCTCGGACATATTAGCAAATTAAGATCTCGAGGATTGGCGTAGCTTTGTTTATATTTGGGTCACAATGACCTTACCTGACAAAGTGGATTTTAGGGCACTCGTAATAGGAACATGTTAATGTTCCAAATATAGAGGTTTTAAACCTCGGATGCTGTTCAAGTCGCTGACAGATCACACTCAAACTGCTTCTTCTTCTTCTTCTTCTTCTTCTTCTTCTTCTTCTTCTTCTTCTTCTTCTTCTTCTTCTTCTTCTTCTTTATCATCATCATTATCATCATCATCATCATCATCATCATCATCATCATCATCATCATCATCATCGTCGTCGTCATCGTCGAAATAATCATCATCATCGTCGTCGGCGTCGCCGCCGGAATTTTTCCGATTGAACCAATTCTAATGGCCGATCTGCTCCGTCATTGGTTATTATTAAGAATGTTTTTTTAACGAGGCTCAGACCGGACTTGCTTTTTAAGAAGGCTATTCTAATCTGCGAATACTGTTTTGAGAGACGATCGGCTTAGGATTGAAATCCTTTAGGTTACCGTTTACACTCACGCTTCAAACCAAAACCCTTTATTTTCATACCCACGCTTAAAGTGAGTCAAACGTCTAGATTTATAAATAATAATAATAATAATAATAATAATAATAATAATAATAATAATAATAATAATAATAATAATAATAATATTAATAATAATAATAATAATAGTCAGTTAGTTATTCATTGCTTACAGGGTCCAGCGGACTGCAAAGAACCCAATCAGGACCACAACTTGGTTGAAAGAGGACTCACCCCGAATCCGTATAAAAGATCTGCTGAAACAACCCTAGGGGACGCTGAGGCTATAATATAATTTATCGAACCCCCGTTTCCTATCCTATCATATCCTATCCCGTAACTCTGAGGTCGTTGGGGCACCACAGATGATCGTTTAACCAGCGTACTCCATCTCTCTCTATTCTCAGCAACCCTCATCGCTTCGCTCAGTGTCAAGCCAGTCCATTCTCGATTGTTTTCCCATCCCTGTTTACCAAAACAAAATAGAATATAAACATCATTATACAATATCAACAAAACACATACATATAAAATGCCTACATTGCTAAATAACAATATCAATACCCTAGTGATCATTTGGCAGAAAACGTCCAATATTCCCAAGCTGACCCAACCAACCCCATACACACATTTGGAGTTTTTGCGCTCTCTGGTCATCTCCATCTTCCTATATGCTTGCGAAGCATGGACCCTCACAGCAGATCTCCAACGAAGAATACAAAGCATGGAGATGAGGTGCTACAGAAGACTTCTGTGCATTTCCTATTCCCAACACATCACCAACGACGAAGTCCGACAGACCATCACACAAGCCATTGGACAACACGATGACATGCTCACAGTGGTGAAGAAACGGAAACTCCGATGGTATGGCCACGTCACCAGATCATCAGGCCTTGCAAAGACCATTCTGCAAGGCACAGTGCAAGGAGGTAGAAGAAGGGGGAGACCGAAAAAGAGGTGGGAGGACAACATTCGAGAATGGACTGGTTTGACACTGAGCGAAGCCATGAGGGCTGCTGAGGACAGAGAAAGATGGAGTATGCTGGTTAAACGATCATCTGTGGTGCCCCTACGACCTTCGGGTTATGGGACAGGATAGGATAGGATAGGATAGGAAGAGTTTTCAAGAAAAAATTGTAGGTGACTGGTCTAGCGAAGAAGATAGTATAGTATAGTATATTGATAGAACAGAGTAGGAAGGAGAAAGAACAAAAGCGAAAGACAGCAACAGTGGGAATTTAAAGCATTAAGTTTCCAGAAAGCGGTGATACTATTTATACAGAAACCCCCGGCACCCTTACGGGAGGAAATAATAATAATAATAATAAGAAATAATAATAAAAATAATAATAATAACAACAACAATATATTAAATAATAATAATAATAATAATAATAATAATAATAATAATAATAATAATAATAATAATAATAATAACAACAACAACAACAACAACAACAACAACAACAACAATAATATATTGATAATAATAATAATAATTCCGGTATTTTTAGTCCCAGTCTTAACGGCAAATCCGGTATTTTCAGTCCGATGTAAACCAGTTACGACTGGGACGCAGCTTTGCTAACTGTATTAGACTTTGGAATTGAAAAGAGTACGTGAGGTATTAACTTGTACAGAGGCAAAATACACCATGAAGGACTGACTGGCAATTTGACCACAGAGAAAAGAAGGGGAGAGGAGGTGGAGGAAGAAGAAGAAAACGACGATGAAGAAGACGACGACGAAGAAGAAGAAGAAGAAGAAGAAGAAGAAGAAGAAGAAGAAGTAGAAGAAGAAGAAGAAGAAGAGCAACAAGAAAAAAAAAGAGTAAAGAATAAGAAGAAGAGCAACACACAAAATAAATAAATAAATAAGAAGACGACGAAGAAGAAGGTGGTGATGGTGGCGATGATAATGACGATGTGGATGATTGTGCTGATGACAATGCAGGACGAGAAAGAAGAAGATGAAATAAGATTTAAGAAGAATAAGGCAAAGAAGAAGCAGATGATGATGATAATGATGATGATGATAGCAGACGACGGAAGTGGTAGAAGAAGCATGACAAATGAAGGAGGGGAAAAAAAGAAAAGAAGAAGCAGAAAAAGGAGCAATAGAAGGAACAGAAGGAGGAAAAAGAAGAATACGAAAGACATAAGAGTGAAAAAGAATAAAAACAGAAGAATACGAAAGACATAAGAGTGAAAAAGAATAAAAACAGAAGAATACGAAAGACATAAGAGGGAAAAAGAATAAAAACAGAAGAATACGAAAGACATAAGAGTGAAAAAGAATAAAAACAGAAGAATACGAAATACATAAGAGTGAAAAAGAATAAAAACAGAACAATTCGAAAGACATAAGAGTGAAAAAGAATAAAAACAGAAGAATACGAAAGACATAAGAGTGAAAAAGAATTTTAAAAAAGAAGAATACGAAAGACATAAGAGTGAAAAAGAATAAAAACAGAAGAATACGAAAGACATAAGAGTGAAAAAGAATAAAAACAGAACAATACGAAAGACATAAGAGTGAAAAATAATAAAAACAGAAGAATACGAAAGACATAAGAGTGAAAAAAAAATAAAAATAGAAGAATATGAAAGACATAAGAGTGAAAAAGAATAAAAACAAAACAATACGAAAGACATAAGAGTGAAAAAGAATAAAAACAGAAGAATACGAAAGACATAAGAGTGAAAAAGAATAAAAACAGAAGAATACGAAAGACATAAGAGTGAAAAAGAATAAATACAGAAGAATACGAAAGACATAAGAGTGAAAAAGAATAAAAATAGAAGAATACGAAAGACATAAGAGTGAAAAAGAATAAAAACAGAACAATACGAAAGACATAAGAGGGAAAAAGAATTAAAACAGAACAATACGAAAGACATAAGACTGAAAAAGAATAAAAACAGAAGAATACAAAAGACATAAGAGGGAAAAATAATAAAAACAGAAGAATACGAAAGACATAAGAGTGAAAAAGAATAAAAACAGAAGAATACGAAAGACATAAGAGTGAAAAAGAATAAAAACAGAAGAATACGAAAGACATAAGAGTGAAAAAGAATAAAAACAGAAGAATACGAAAGACATAAGAGTGAAAAAGAATAAAAACAGAAGAATACGAAAGACATAAGAGTGAAAAAGAATAAAAACAGAAGAATACGAAAGACATAAGAGTGAAAAAGAATAAAAACAGAAGAATACGAAAGACATAAGAGTGAAAAAGAATAAAAACAGAAGAATACGAAAGACATAAGAGTGAAAAAGAATAAAAACAGAAGAATACGAAAGACATAAGAGTGAAAAAGAATAAAAACAGAAGAATACGAAAGACATAAGAGTGAAAAAGAATAAAAACAGAAGAATACGAAAGACATAAGAGTGAAAAAGAATAAAAACAGAAGAATACGAAAGACATAAGAGTGAAAAAGAATAAAAACAGAAGAATACGAAAGACATACGAGTGAAAAAGAATTTAAAAAAAAGAAGAATACGAAAGACATAAGAGTGAAAAAGAATAAAAACAGAAGAATACGAAAGACATAAGAGTGAAAAAGAATAAAAACAGAAGAATACGAAAGACATAAGAGTGAAAAAGAATAAATACAGAAGAATACGAAAGACAGAAGAGTGAAAAAGAATAAACACAGAAGAATACGAAAGACATAAGAGTGAAAAAGAATAAAAACAGAAGAATACGAAAGACATAAGATTTAAAAAGAATAAAAACAGAACAATACGAAAGACATAAGTGAAAAAGAATAAAAACAGAAGAATACGAAAGACATAAGAGTGAAAAAGAATAAAAATAGAAGAATATGAAAGACATAAGAGTGAAAAAGAATAAAAACAGAACAATACGAAAGACATAAGAGGGAAAAAGAATAAAAACAGAAGAATACGAAAGACATGAGAGTGAAAAAGAAAAAAAACCAGAAGAATACGAAAGACATAAGAGTGAAAAAGAATAAAAACAGAACAATATGAAAGACATAAGAGGAAAAAAGAATAAAAACAGAAGAATACGAAAGACATAAGAGTGAAAAAGAATAAAAACAGAAGAATACGAAAGACATAAGAGTGAAAAAGAATAAAAACAGAACAATACGAAAGACATAAGAGTGGAAAAGAATAAAAACAGAAGAATACAAAAGACATAAGAGTGAAAAAGAATTAAAAAAAAGAAGAATACGAAAGACATAAGAGTGAAAAAGAATAAAAACAGAAGAATATGAAAGACATAAGAGTGAAAAAGAATAAAAACAGAAGAATACGAAAGACATAAGAGTGAAAAAGAATAAATACAGAAGAATACGAAAGACATAAGAGTGAAAAAGAATAAAAACAGAAGAATACGAAAGACATAAGAGTGAAAAAGAATAAAAATAGAAGAATATGAAAGACATAAGAGTGAAAAAGAATAAAAACAGAAGAATACGAAAGACATAAGAGTGAAAAAGAATAAAAACAGAAGAATACGAAAGACATAAGATTTAAAAAGAATAAAAACAGAACAATACGAAAGACATAAGAGTGAAAAAGAATAAAAACAGAAGAATACGAAAGACATAAGAGTGAAAAAGAATAAAAATAGAAGAATACGAAAGACATAAGAGGGAAAAAGAATAAAAACAGAAGAATACGAAAGACATGAGAGTGAAAAAGAAAAAAAACAGAAGAATACGAAAGACATAAGAGGGAAAAAGAATAAAAACAGAAGAATACGAAAGACATAAGAGTGAAAAAGAATAAAAACAGAAGAATACGAAAGACATAAGAGTGAAAAAGAATAAAAACAGAAGAATACAAAAGACATAAGAGTGAAAAAGAATTTAAAAAAAGAAGAATACGAAAGACATAAAAGTGAAAAAGAATAAAAACAGGAGAATACGAAAGACATAAGAGTGAAAAAGAATAAAAACAGAACAATACGAAAGACATAAGAGTGAAAATGAATAAAAACAGAAGAATACGAAAGACATAAGAGTGAAAAAGAATAAAAACAGAACAATACGAAAGACATAAGAGGGAAAAAGAATAAAAACAGAAGAATACGAAAGACATAAGAGTGAAAAAGAATAAAAACAGAACAATACGAAAGACATAAGAGGGAAAAAGAATAAAAACAGAAGAATACGAAAGACATAAGAGTGAAAAAGAATAAAAACAGAAGAATACGAAAGACATAAGAGTGAAAAAGAATTTAAAAAAAAGAAGAATACGAAAGACATAAGAGTGAAAAAGAATAAAAACAGAAGAATACAAAAGACATAAGAGTGAAAAAGAATTAAAAAAAAGAAGAATACGAAAGACATAAGAGTGAAAAAGAATAAAAACAGAAGAATATGAAAGACATAAGAGTGAAAAAGAATAAAAACAGAAGAATACGAAAGACATAAGAGTGAAAAAGAATAAATACAGAAGAATACGAAAGACCTAAGAGTGAAAAAGAATAAAAACAGAAGAATACGAAAGACATAAGAGTGAAAAAGAATAAAAACAGAACAATACGAAAGACATAAGAGTGAAAAAGAATAAAAACAGAAGAATACGAAAGACATAAGAGTGAAAAAGAATAAAAATAGAAGAATATGAAAGACATAAGAGTGAAAAAGAATAAAAACAGAAGAATACGAAAGACATAAGAGTGAAAAAGAATAAAAACAGAAGAATATGAAAGACATAAGAAGGAAAAAGAATAAAAACAGAACAATACGAAAGACATAAGAGGGAAAAAGAATAAAAACAGAAGAATACGAAAGACATAAGAGTGAAAAAGAATAAAAACAGAAGAATACGAAAGACATACGAGTGAAAAAGAATTTTAAAAAAAGAAGATTACGAAAGACATAAGAGTGAAAAAGAATAAAAACAGAAGAATACGAAAGACATAAGAGTGAAAAAGAATAAATACAGAAGAATACGAAAGACATAAGAGTGAAAAAGAATAAAAACAGAAGAATACGAAAGACATAAGATTTAAAAAGAATAAAAACAGAACAATACGAAAGACATAAGAGTGAAAAAGAATAAAAACAGAAGAATACGAAAGACATAAGAGTGAAAAAGAATAAAAATAGAAGAATACGAAAGACATAAGAGGGAAAAAGAATAAAAACAGAAGAATACGAAAGACATAAGAGTGAAAAAGAATAAAAACAGAAGAATACAAAAGACATAAGAGGGAAAAAGAATAAAAACAGAAGAATACGAAAGACATAAGAGGGAAAAAGAATAAAAACAGAAGAATACGATAGACAAAAGATGGAAAAAGAATAAAAACAGAAGGGAAAACCCGGAGAATAAAAATGAAATAGAATTGAACAAAAAACATGAGTAAAAGATGCAATGAAGGACAGCAAGAACACAAAGAAGAAGAAGAGGAGAAGGAGACAAACTTGCTGTACCAATGCCTCTTCAACACATTAACTTATTGTCAGAACAAAGATTAGGGAGAATGATAATAGAAGACAGTTTTTTCGAGTTTCAGAAACTCAGCTTGCAATAAATGAGTGGCAGTGACCTTTCTAACCTGTCTGACCCACGTGATCCTGTCAGTCAACGCACTTTTGAACCGTGCTTGCTTTGTTTCTTCCCAAAAGGAGTTATTTCTTCATTTTAAAGAGACCAGCAAATAGCTTCTTTTGGCGCAGAAATTGTAACAGAAAATCACTTTGATCTAAGGTATAAATATTTTATTTGAGTTGTTTTTTTCTTAAATTTTATTCAACAAACAAATCAGATATTAATACAAGGCAAAACATCCGGGCGCACAAAAGCACAAGGCTTAAATAAGTGCTACCCATTTATTTTAGTTGTGGCGGAATGGTGGGCGACTGCTTCAAGCTTGGGAGAGAGGTTGTCTACCTTCCATTGGTTGCTTAGACTAGCCTTAGGTGGCTCCTGCTGTGCAAAATCCTTTGGAGTGGCCATTGGGTTATGCAGGACAAGGCGACACGACATGTGTTCTCCCCGGCTGACCAATCGTTTTCTGCTTTTGGTGGTGAGCAGGACTACATTGTCGGCAGGCATTTTATGCAAGTCAGTGGCAGTGGCTTGTATGGAGTGTCGTGGCACTAGTAGCCGACATTCACTGCGTTGCAAGGCAAATATTTGTATGCCCTTCTTACGAGGGATAAATAAAAAAAAATAACATCTCGGATCTGGCCGTGTTCTCAAGGTGGTGGCCGTGTTCTCAAGGTGGTGGCCGTGTTCACAAGGTGGTGGCCGTGTTCTCAAGGTGGTGGCCGTGTTCTCAAAGTGGTGGCCCTGTTCTCAAGGTGGTGGCCGTGTTCTCAAGGTGGTGGCCGTGTTCTCAAGGTGGTGGCCGTGTTCTCAAGGTGGTGGCCGTGTTATCAAGGTGGTGGCCGTGTTCTCAAGGTGGTGGTCGTGTTCTCAAGGTGGTGGCCGTGTTCTCAAGGTGGTGGCCGTGTTCTCAAGGTGGTGGCCGTGTTCTAAAGGTGGTGGTCGTGTTCTCAAGGTGGTGGCAGTGTTCTCAAGGTGGTGGCCGTGTTCTCAAGGTGGTGGCCGTGTTCTCAAGGTGGTGGCCGTGTTCTCAAGGTGGTGGCCGTGTTCTCAAGCTGGTGCCCGAGAGACGTGAGTCAAATACTCCGCTCGGCTACATAGTGTTTACCTACCAAAAGGGAGTAGCTGTGATTATTTACGAATACGAATACGAATACGAATACGAATACGAATCTTTATTGTCCATAGTTAAAATACAATAACATGGAAATTTGTCTTTAGTAGCACAAAGACTAAGACAGAAAGATTAAAAACTAAAAGAAATATTAATTAACAGTTTTTGTTATATAAAACATTAAGACAATCATACGCATGACAAATAGCTGACTTCATTGCACAACTCACATCATATTACATTACATAAAACATTAATTAAGACAATCATACGCATGACAAATAGCTGACTTCATTGCACAACTCACATCATATTACATTACATCATCACAGTACACAGAAGACAAATGTAGCCATTGTAGGTAACTGGGGGTATTACAGTTTTTAAAACAACAAGATCAACAGATTCAGATATTCAATGTTTAAAGAGTGCAGCAACAACAACAATATTACAACTACTACTTTATCTGACTGTGGGTACAAAGTCATATGGTGAACGTGCTTCCTCTTATCAGGGCCCTAGTATTTGAAGCAAACTGCATGTTTCTCTTTGAAATTCATCTTCAATTCAGTCATTTAAATCCTCTCTTAAAACTCATGATTTTCCTTCAACCTATTGAAATCAATGAAACTGATCTGCAGCTAGAGTCAAAATTCGTGCGTGAGTGTGTGTGTTCCTATACCCAACACATCACCAACGACGAAGTCCGACAGACCATCACACAAGCCATTGGACAACACTATGACCTGCTCACAGTGGTGAAAAAACGGAAACTCCGATAGTATGGCCACGTCACCAGATCATCAGGTCTTGCAAAGACCATCCTGCAAGGCACAGTGCAAGGAGGTAGAAGAAGAGGGAGACCGAAAAAGAGGTGGGAGGACAACATTCGAGAATGGACTGGTTTGACACTGAGCGAAGCCATCAGGGCTGCTGAGGACAGAGAAAGATGGAGTATGCTGGTGAAACGATCATCTGTGGTGCCCCTACGACCTCCGAGTTACGGGACAGGATAGGATAGGATAGGATTTTGGTCGTCGACATGATAAGACCCTGTGGCGTAAAGAGGCAGGGGAGATCATTACTAGAATGTTTGTTTGTTTGTTTTAATGTCATTTTCACCGAAATGATAAGACGAAAAACAAAATTCAACAAATTAAACATCAGTTATCAAAGATATTGACCAATTGAAGAACCAATAAACGTTTTCGCTAGACTAATGCATACATCTAAACTAATATTGTCCGAAGCTGTCATATTGTTAGGTAAACTATCACGCAATTGATTGCATTGAAATAAAACATGTTTCAAAGAAAACATTTCATTACATACACATTTGATTTTTTTACAATATATAGTTCTTATAGAATTGAGATATATTCTATAAGCCATCGACACTACAGACCTGGGAATTCCATTATGTTGCTCAAATAGGAGACTAAAATGACATTTCTTTTTAACTTCCTTTTCAGTTATAACTTGCATCTCTTTAACTGACAATGCTATATTTAACTTTACTACATGATTGTTTTCGGCACCATGTTTTGCAGCTCGATCAGCCCAGTCATTAAAGAGAAAACCAAAATGAGAGGGAACCCAACAAAAGTTAACATGTGTTCCATTGGTTATAATACTATGAACCAAGTACTTAATTTCAAAACTTATTTCTTTTCTGTCTTTACTGTGATTAGAATTTAATAAGATAAGACCCCGTGGCCAAAAAGAGGCAGGGGAGATTATTACTAGAAGACAGAAATGAAACACAATATTTGTTGTTGAAATTTTAGATGAACTGCATCCAACAACACCCTTATGGAAAAACAATCCAATATGGGCATTTTATTTATAGCAAGCACCGAATTTGCAAACGGTACAAAATCCGGTCACTCCTCTGGAAATGCAACACCAACAGACCACCAACCCAAGTTTGTATAACCGTTGTCTCGTGCCAAAAGGTGCTATGTATTCTTGCTTACCGATCTCTCCAAAACTCCTTTTTACTGTGGGAGCATTCAGGAAACCTGCGCTGATTTGCTCTTAATTGTAAATCTGCCGCTGTAACGGACTAGTCGGACCCCCTATTCCTACCACCGTCCCACCGCAGTTCCAATTATTTTTCAGTTAAAATTGAGTACCTTTAAAAATAGACTCTTCTAGCCCCAAAGACATCCCAGCACATCTAAACATTATTATTATTATTGTTATTATTATTATTATTATTATTATTATTATTATTATTATTATTATTATTATTATTATTATTGTTGTTGTTATATTATAAAATAAAAAATAGCTTTACTTATCTTCAGAAATGGTTTGGTGGTATGGTCCTGATTTGGCTCGGCAGAGTCCGCTGGACCTAAAGCAATAACCATGTAATGTAATGTTTGGTGGTAGATCTATATTCCAATGTGAATGTTTGAAAAAAACGAAAGAACAAACTGAAAATAAAGGTGGGAGGGGTGCGTGTGTGTTAAGAATTTAAGAGGCGCGCGATAATTACGTCACATTTTGTTTTGGAAAGTGAGCAATGCAATGACAGCATGTATTTATCTTGGATTGGTATCTATGCTTTTGCTACAAGAACTTGACATACTGTTGGTTTGTTTTCTTCAGTCGGTATCATGGTAGCAATGTTGAGATCTTTTTCTAGAATTGCTAGTTTACCACCAACGGAAGATTCTAGATCTATTTTGCAGCTAGTAGTCGGGTCTTGGAGCTGTATACAACTTTCTATGACGTAACACTGCGAATTCCCTGTGACGAGTTTTGATGTGATTGGTTATTGATTGCGTCATTCTGCAATATTCTATACCTATCATTGTAGAGAGACTATAATTGAAACACTGCGTGTTTGGATGGAGTTTTGAACGTGATTGTTGATGCCGTTTTCGTCTTTCGCTGAAAGAAGTTGGCAATCTTTATAACGACGACATCTGCATTGTAGTGAACGGGCTGAATAGATACGAACACGAGTTACACAGATTCAAGCATCGGGGCTGAATCGACCTTTGGCGTATAACAGTGGAGTCTTTAAGGTATTGATGGATGGAGTGGGTATTAGAATAGGTGGACGGGTAGTTTTAAATGTGTCCAAATTAGGCCTTTCCAATGGGAGTTAGGGTGGGTTGGTGGTGCACCTAGGCCGTTACATGTTAGACGTGTGTTCGAGAGCTATGTTGAATTTTTTATACGGTCTCGCCAACCGACAATTTTCTGGAGATTCAGAAATGGAAGGTTTGAGCCCAAGGGTAGTGAGTTTGAAAGGGTCATCATTAATCGTTTGTGTAATTGAATTTTTGTGGAGATTCTGTCTGTATGTCTGATTATTTGTGTGATTGTATATGTATCTCTCTCTCTCTCTCTCTCTCTCTCTCTCTCTCTCTCTCTCTCTCTCTCTCTCTCTCTCTCTCTCTCTGCCTAGGCTTCTGGAATAAACCTGTCTCCGTTGGAAGGCTCAAGGAAGGTTCTTAGCCGATCCTAGGTTTCTGAACCTTTTGGACAAAAACATGTTCAGGAATTTAGCTTTGGGATCTGAGATCCTCGAAAAAAAGTTTTTGACCCTCCTCGACGGGCTATTAGTCTCTCTGTCTCTGTCTCTCTACGTCTCTCTCTGTCTGTCTGTCCCTCTCTGTCTCTCTCCTATCTCTCTCTTTCTGGCTGTTTCTGCCTCTGTCTCCTGTCTTTCTGTCTGTCTGTCTCTCTCTGTCTCTGTCTCTCTCTCTCTTTTTTTTTCTTCTTATCAGAACATTGTAGGCTTAGAAGCTGTCCAACCGTCTGACAAGTTCATTTAATAACATGCTTTAAGCTGGAAATAAATTGAAAACTAACATTTGTTTAGTAAAATCTGTCTGGCAGGAAAGGGAGATTTTAACAAATGAGTTCCGTTAATTTGTTTTCAGTGTAAAGTGTCATTTTCATCGCATTGATTGCTCATGTCTTCTGGCGTGGAGACGGCGATATACATCATCATCATCATCATCATCATCATCATCATCATCATCATCATCATCATCATCATCATCATCATCATCATCTTCGTCGTCGTCGACTGCGGCGTCGTCATCATCATCACCATCTTGATTTTTGTTTGTTGATTTTTTGACACTTCATTGTCTCTTTTTATCGGAAAATTGTGGACCTCCTCACCGGGAAGGCATAGTCGCAGCCTGTGGCACGCAAAAAACCCAACCTACCTAATATTAGTTGTGTTTTTGAAAATTTTGCTAGGGCACCAAACCGGAGTACCTGGGGAAAACCCCTGAGACGTTGCCCGAGTCCAAAGTAAATAATATTCGGAGAAAGATAACACCCAGAGGCGAGGTCGATCCCACACCTGTCAGTCGCCATTGGTTTCTAGCCTGTGGACAAGGCAAGTTAGTCCCGTCTTAGACCACTCGGCCACAACGCTCGCCTCATCATCATCATCATCATCATCATCATCATCATCATCATCATCATCATCATCATCATCATCATCATCATCATTTCTTGTTGTCTTTTAGCAATCGATTATTTGGGTTTATTATGGTATGTGCAGGTGTACGTTTTAAGTCTAGTAGTGTATAGGCATAGCATCACGGTTCCTGATATGAAGATGCAGTAGAAATATAACTATAGAAGAAAAAGAAGTAGAGGAGGATGTTAAGAAGAAGAAAAACGGAAGAAGAGGAGTGGGAAGTTAAGAAGAAGTGGGAGGTGGGGAATGGGAGATGAGGAGGAGGAGGAGAAGAAGAAGAAGAAGAAGAAGAAGAAGCAGAGAGGAGGAAGATGACAGGAGGAGGAGGAGAAGGAAAAGCAGAGAGGAGGAAGATGACAGGAGGAGGAGGAGAAGGAAAAGCAGAGAGGAGGAAGAAGATGGCAGGAGGAGGAGGAAAAGAAGAAGAAGCAGAGAGGAGGAAGAAGATGACAGGAGGAGAAGAAGAAGCAGAGAGGAGGAAGATGACAGGAGGAGGAGGAGAAGGAAAAGCAGAGAGGAGGAAGATGACAGGAGGAGGAGGAAAAGAAGAAGAAGCAGAGAGGAGGAAGAAGATGACAGGAGGAGGAGGAGAAGAAGAAGCAGAGAGGAGGAAGAAGGTGACAGGAGGAGGAGGAGAAGAAGCAGAGAGGAAGAAGAAGATGACAGGAGGAGGAGGAGAAGAAGAAGCAGAGAGGAAGAAGAAGACAGGAGGAGGAAGAGAAGAAGAAGCAGAGAGGAGGAAGAAGGTGACAGGAGGAGGAGGGGAAGAAGCAGAGAGGAGGAAGAAGATGGCAGGAGGAGGAGGAGAAGAAGCAGAGAGGAGGAAAAAGATGACAGGAGGATGAAGAGGAGAATAAGAGCAATAACAAACATTTAAATCTACAGCCAAAGTACAAAGCCATAGATGTCATATGTATTTACGTAATTTAAAAAGTGGAGGCTTAGCACGTCATTCAAACGCCAGGGCCGTTATGTACGGCTTTCGCGTCTGTGACCCAGTGAAGAAGCTAGGCCACTTGTGGAAATCAATACCGGAGATTTAAAGGGTCAGGCTAGCACTTATTTAAGCTTTGCTTTTGTGTGCACCTTGTTTTTTCCATGATTCGTTTGCTTGTCTCGTTAATTAAGGCTTGTTTAAACACAAAGGGTCCTATTATCAAGGATGTTGTGTGTGTGTGTGTGTGTGGGTGGGTGCGCGCGTGTGTGTGTGCGACAATGAGTAAATCAGAGTGTATTGGAAGATTGCAGTGTTGTCACTTTAAAAAGATGGTTTAATGGGCAACCATTGCTCTAACCGAACGCAAAGCTTTGATCTTCAGGCATCGGTTCTGTAAGTAAACAGACAACTGCATTGTGCTTACTATATGCGCTGTTCCTGCGGTGCTATTTTTAGAATCGACCTTGATGCTATTTTTAGAGGCTGCTTTGTAGCATCTCCCTCCCACTTTCCCTCCTCCCACTCTTTTTATCACACAGCGTGGCTGACACTCGTCGAAACTTACCAGCGCCTCTCCATCGATCTCTGCTGCTTGTCGGTAGAATTTGCAGTTTCTGAAATCCTAATTTAGTCTCTCATTTTTCTATAAAAAAAAAAAAAAAAAAAAACTTTTTAGCATCTGAGAAGTACGCAGAACCGTCTAAGAGAGAACATACAGTGCAGAACAGCAGTTGTAAATCAAAAACAACAGCAATCAAAAAAAAAAAATCTCAAAAAAAACAAAAATCAAAAACTACTCGTTCTTTCCAAATAACGTTTGGAACTATTTTACCAGACAGTGCGAGAAGCAGGAAGATTATGCAGTACGGCGGTGTCGCTGTTCACAGCAGACAGTGACGAGAATGGCCGAGCAGCGGAGTGCGCGGAAATGTTAACACGGATTTAATTTGCTTTGAGAATATTTGACAAGTTTGTCTGATAGACGAGTTCTGGTTAAATTTAGGTTGCGATGTCATAAGCTACCAGTGCAATAACTGCGCTATTTTAATGTTTGGAGAAAAAGACAATGCCCGTTGTGTACTGAATGAAATCGGCGATGAATTTCATTATCTCTTCTCATGCAACTGTTCTTCATTGGCGGGCAGCCGTAAGGTTTCGCTACTTAAGGCATAATAATCATCACCCAAACGTATATATTATTTTATTATATTTAATTATTTAATGAACCACTGTTCAGTTCGGGAAAGAAAACAACTGTGCCAGTTTACTGACATCATCATAATGTCATTATTTAAGTAGTTCGATTATCGGACTCGTTATTGCCATTACATTTAAAATTGTCTTGAAGAGTCTTTAGGATGTATGCACTTATGTAAACTATTTTTGTTTTCGTCTAAATTAGTTATGTTGTTATATGCAAATAGTGTGAACGCATCATCTGTTTTCCTAATTTTAAACATTAATCTTTGAGGTACGATCTTTCTTGGTATTTTCTTTCTTGTTTTGTTTTGTGGTTGTTGAGTATGTTTTTTTTCCCTTATTTTTTTGTTGCTGAAAATCCCTCGTGCCGAGAACCTCAATAAAACTGAATCACAAGTATATCAACTAACAAGTTAGTATTTCGTATTGCCCCTAGTCGACGTGCGGTGGTCCCGTTTAGCTACAAGCTGAGACGGGGAAATCCCAAACCTAAAAATAGAATAGAGAATTCTGGGAAATCTGTTCTCGCGAAGATGTGCTCGCTGAAATGAAACGAAAGTTGAGAGAGGAACTGCATATTTCTGGTAGTGAACAAAGGCAGAAACTTGTCAGCAGTATTATCAGCGATGGAGTTATAATGGACGAAGTGCTCCATACCTATGAAGTTGCCTTTGCTCGAGCAAAGAAACTAAAGAAGGATTTAGCCGACGTTATTTCAGAAAAGGATTTCTCTACCCATAATTCCCCTGGGTTTTGGGTTTCTAAAAAGTTATTTCAGGCCGATGACGCTCTATGGAGCACAAAGCATGTAAAGGGAAGCAATCGGTTGTACGCGCACGTCGATAGAGACATAGAAGAGAGATGCTAACTTGTTAGTTGATATACTTGTGACTGAATTGAATAACATTGGACTGCATTGACTTGGCAATTGCGCAGACCTCGGCGAGCCCCGCGCAGCGTGCAAAGGGAGGTCACTACAGCTAGGTTGAATAACTCTACCCTTTTTGAAATAAGTTATGTTTAGAAAGTGACTGATGGCGTTGAAGTCATGGCAGTTTTATAACTTAAAAAAAAAACTAAAACAGCTGAAACCCTAGATTTAGATCTGTTTTTTTGGCAATGTATTCTCTTTTAAAAAAAAAGTTTCTTCCCATTTCAGTTGCCAATCAGCGAAGTTGTGGATTATTTTTTGGCATGAACATGTTTTTTCCTGAAGACTTCGTCCAGGCGTCTTCTTATGCTTTGGAAAATCAGTCACGTGATTTTTACCAAGCCCAGCTGATACAGTGAGGAGCTGAGAACACAGGGAAATGGACATCGGTGTCTATACCACTAATCCACAAATGCAAGCTGTTAGCAGCAAAGATGGGGAGAGAGGTTTCCCTTCATTCCGTCATTGCACGGAGGACAGCATCAAATAAGGATTATATCCAAGATGATATCAACAGGCTCCAGTCCTTTATCTGTAGGCGAGACACCTCTATCACTTGTTCAGACATAAACGCAGTATGCCTTGATCTAGGTTAAACGTCTCCTCCTGCAGCTGGACCACTGGACCAGAAAGCTCGCTGACAGTTTCAGCACTAGAGCGTCCCAATCTCAGCGTAACAATTGGAATCTTCCAGTCTCCATTCTTTGTGTTACACTCGGTTCGATGATGGTGTTTTTCGTTATCAGTATTTGATTCAGCCCCGATGCTGAAGTCCTGATAAGGTGTAACTCAGATTCGTTTATTCACACAGCCTGTCCAAACAGCATACAAATCACAAAGTCGACGTATGAAGTTTTCCACTTTTATTCAGCACACATCAACAACTGCATACAATTCTCAATTCAACTCAACAACTTTCACAGCAACTTTCCAAATCACTATCAACAACTTTACTCTCTACAACAATCTCGGCACACGATTAAATAACCTCTCTCTCTTCCGGAAGGATTTCGAATACTGTAGAAATGACGCACTGCCACCAATCGAATAAAAGATCGTCATCACTGACTTACGTCAATACATATTTTTATATCTTCCAGAACGACCTCTCGCCTCGACATGCATCGGGAAATCTCCATCAAAAGTAAACACGCATATCCAGAAGATTCTCAAATAATATCGACTAACGCAAACCATCAACGCCATACAAAGCCTCTCCTAACAACAATGCAAACTCAAATCAAAGGTAAATAAACACCATTATTGAATACTTTGCAAAACGAAACGATTAGATCTATCGTGCGCGCTTCCGACATACTTTCGTTCACGTTTCAACGTAACATAACCCCCCACTCAAGAAGAAATTTACCCAATTTCTTTCAACAACGTTGAAACGTAATGCACAAACAAAATCCTCAATTGAAACTAATTTAAGACTTTCTGAATACTGTAATTGCGCTCAGCTTATCTACACAGAGTCAATGGTTTTCATCTTCAAGTCTATCTGGATATTGTCAATGTTCACAGTTCATCCACACAGTCAATGTTCTTTACTCACACACTCTGCTGAGGAAGTCCGCACCAACATTGTCCGATCCTTTGATAGATTCTACTCGCATGTTAAAGTTCTGCAAGTACATAGCCCATCTCATGATCCGACTGTTCACAAACTTGGCAGAGTTCAAGTAAGTTAGCGGCTTGTGATCAGTCTGTAGCACGAACTTCACTCCTTGAAGGTACAGTTCGAACTTCCGGATTCCCCATATGATGGCAAGGCACTCTTTCTCCATGGTCGAGTAATTTTTCTCAGCCCTGGACAGCTTCTTGCTGGCGTAACTGACCGGAAATAGTTTCCCTTCGTGTTCTTGCATCAGTACGGCGCCGATGCCTTCGTCCGCTGCGTCTGTTCTTAAGACGAATTCTTTGGAAGTGTCAGGCAGTCGTAGCACCGGATCCTTCGAAAGGAGGTCGCGCACAGTCTGGTATGCCCTCTCCTGAGACGGTCCCCACTGCACTTGGTTTGGACAGCCTTTCCGCACCAGGTCCGACAAGGGTGCTGTGATGGCGGAGTAGTTTGGTACAAACTCCCTGTAGTATCCAGCCAACCCCAGGAAAGATCGCACCTGCTTCTTGGTTTGGGGACGTGGAGCGTTCAGAATCTTGGTGACGTTTTCTAGTAAAAGCCCCTTCTGTCCTTCTTTTAGCGAATGGCCGATAAAGTCTACGTTGTCAGTCCCCAGAATGCACTTATTGGGTCTCACGGTCAGGTTGGCTTCTGTGAGACGGTGAAACAGCTCCCTCAAGGTCTGCAGATGCTCTTCCCAGGTGCGAGTGTGGACTAGCAGGTCGTCCCAGTAACACACGACATTGTCCATCCCTTTGAGCATCTTCCTCATTCCTCTCTTCAGGGTGGCTCCGCTGTTGACCATGCCAAAGGGCATCCTTAGGCACTCGTACGTCCCATCAGGAGTTATGAAAGCAGTCTTTGGTATGTCCTGTTGACGCACGGGGACTTGCCAATAACCCTTGCTGAGGTCGATCTTTGAGAAGATTTTACTCCCCGATAGTTGGCGGAAGAGGTCTGCTACGGTAGGCATCGGCTCAGGGTCGAAGACGGTGATCTTATTAACCTTCCTGTAGTCGATGCATACTCGATTGCTCCCGTCCTTCTTCTTCACGACCACGACAGGGGATGCGTAAGGGGAACTGGACTCCCTAATGATGCCCATCTTCAGCATCTCATCGATGTCTTTCTTCAAGGATTCACTGGCCTTGAAAGGGATCGGGAAGGGCTTGGATCGAACAGGGATATTCGAAGTGAGGTGGACTTCGTGTTCGACCAAAGTTGTAGAGCCAGGGACATCGCTGAAGTTGTGGGGAAACTCGCCCATAAGGTCCTTGAGCTCCAATTTTTGACCTTCCGTCAAGCTCGGTCCTAGCTTAACATCATCGATGCCTTCTTTGCTGTGGAAGTCTCCCAGTTCCAACAGTTCTTCGCTGTCAAAGCTGTCGTCGGTCACAGCTGCTGTGGCTGCGTGCACAGTCTCTGATGGCCTTTCTACGTACAGCTTAAGGAGGTTGGCGTGGTATATCTTGGAATGCTGGCCGACCTTCACCTTGTAGTCGTTGATACCCACCACGGTCTCCACTTCGTACGGGCCTTTCCACTGCATCAGCAACTTATTATGATCGGTAGGTAGCAGCACCAGCACTTTGTTGCCAGGTTTAAACTTCCTGCTCACAGCCCTACGATCATAGTAGTGCTTTCCACAGTCCTGGGACTTCTTCAGGTTTTCTCTGGCTATCTCGAGAGTCTGCTCCAGCTTCTCTCGTAGCTCAAACACGTACTGGTAACTGTTCTTCACCTCTGGGGTGTCTACTTCTTTCGTCCACAGTTCTTTCAGGATGTGCATCGGCCCTCGGATGGTTCTTCCGTACAACAGCTCGAACGGAGAAAAGCCGGTGGACTCCTGCGGTACTTCTCTGTAGGCGAAAAGTAAGGCGTTGATGTAGCGATGCCATTGTCTGGGCTGCTCGCTGCACAGTTTCTTCAGGGTGGACTTCATCGTAGCATTGAACTTTTCGACAAGCCCGTTGCACATTGGATGGTAGGGTGTCGTAGTCAAATGCCGGATGCTCAGCAGTCTGTTGACCTCCTTCATGCAGTCAGAGACGAACTGCGTCCCGAGGTCTGTCAGAATTTCTTCAGGCACTCCAAGCCTACTGAACATGTCCACCAGTGCCTCTGCTACAGTTTCAGTGTCAATCTTCTTCAGTGGCACTGCTTCTGGGTACCGAGTCGCATAGTCCACTAAAGTCAGTACCCACCGATGACCTTCTTCACTCGGAGGTCTTATTTCGCCGATTAAGTCTAAGGCCACCCTCTTGAAAGGTCGGTCGATTAAAGGCATCCTCTGCATAGGTACTTTCGGGACCCTTCCTCGAGGTATGGTCTTCTGGCAAATGTCACATGATCGGCAGAAACGGCTAACGTCCGCATGAAGTCCTGGCCAGTAGAACACCGCCTGGATTCTATCCGACGTCTTCTTGATACCTAGGTGACCTCCCATGATTGAGTCATGTGCTACTTCCATCACTTGGCGCCTTAGGGGTAACGGTACCAATACTTGACGTAGTGGTTTCCCTCCGTTGACCCTCGGGTGCTGGAAGATTCGATACAGGATCTTGGCCTTCACCTCAAAATAGACCGTACCACTGCCTTTGGTCACTTGGTCTTTGCGGTTCCTGTACTTGTTTAAAGTACTATCATCTTCCTGGAGCTGGATCAGCTTATCTCTGTCCACGATGGCAGCTTTAGAGTTGTCGGCGACCTTCAGTGGCATAGACGTCTTGTCTCTCTTGGCCTGGGCCCTGGTAGTAACAGCACCGACGATCTCTGGTCGGCAGGGCTGAGCCGGAGTAACCACATTGTCCCGTAGCAGCTCTGTAAGGTCTCCATCGGGAAACGGCAATGGATCCTCCTCCACAACTTCGACGTGTTGGGTTGAGGCAGGACTCCACTCTGGATCGGGGTCGTCGGGTCGTCTCGCGCCGTCGATATTCCCGATCATCAAATCGTACAGCGGCTTCTTCAGGCAAACCGCTTCGACTTCGCCTATGTAGAAAGGGGTGTTGACATGAATCTTCGCAACTGGCGCTTTCAAACATTTGCTGTCGGCCATAAGTGTCCATTTTGAATCGCCAGTGAACTGTTCTTTAGCGATTAGGTCTTCTCTGACGATGACCCCACTACAGCCAGAGTCTCTTAAGACAGTCACTTCATGATTTCCGACGCGTCCCTTTGAAACAGGCATGTTCTGGACGGTCACAGCTGCGCTGGCGACGACGGGGATGGATTTTCCGTTGGCAAGGAGAAGTTGGCCATCGGTCATGCACTCTTGCACGTCCTCAGGGGTAGCTGTGCGCTCGGTCTCACTCGGAAGAATGACGCTCCCGCCGCACACCTGATGGTCAGATCTACTGGTTTGCCGTTGATTGGAGAACCGCCTCTGCCGGTTGCCCGCCGCTGCGTTGTCCGTACTGCTCCGCTGTCCGCTACTTTTGTTTTGAGGACAATTAGCCGCCCTGTGGTCTGTAGCGTTGCAGGTGAAACAGCCTCTTGAATGCCCTTCCCTGGGAGGAGGCGTGGAGTCTGTCTGTCTCTGGCTCGTCTGGCTTCCCTGGATCTGGTTCACATGGTTTCCAGTCTTCTGAAAATGTTTCGTCGCGCTGGGTGGCCCCAGGGTTTTCCCATGAGCGATGAGATATCTTTCAGCAGCCTCAGTCACATCTTTAAGCGTCTGCAGCTTTTGTTCTTCTAAGTGGGTCGCTAAGTCCTTGTGACAGGCATTGAAAAATTGTTCCTTCACGATCAGGTCATGGAGACTGTCGTAAGACTTCGTTTTGCCTGATAACTCCACCCACTTGTGTAAATATGACGACAGGCGCTCCACAAACTGCTTTGGCGTCTCGTCTGACTTAGGCCGGCATTCACGGAAGCATTTACGGTAGCCCTTCTCTGTAAAGTTGTAGCACTGCAATAGGGCCTCTTTCAAGACGTCGTAGTTTTTGGCGTCATCGTTCGACAGTCTGGTGTAAACTTCGAGAGCTTGCCCCGTCAGAAGTGCACTCAGTCGAATTGCCCAGTCTTGAGGTTGCCAGTTAGAGCTTTCAGCGAACCTTTCGAATCTCGCCAGATAACTGTCAATCTGGTCCTTCCCGTCGACGAAAGCTGGCAATTTTGGAGCCGTATGGTCGTTGGTGACTTGTGGCGCATGCTGATTGTTTTGGATACGCGCCAACTCTAACTGGTACTGACGCTCACCTTCAAGACGCTTCAGCTCGAACTCTCTTTCTTCACGGCGACGTTGTTCTTCCCTTTCTTCCCGTTGACGCTGTTCTTCCTTTTCTTCTCGGCGTCGCTGCTCCTCTAATTCTAGACGCTTCTGTTCTAATTCTATTTCTTTTTCTAGACGCTTCTCTTCCAATTCTCTTTCTTCGCGCCTTCGCTGTTCTTCTCTTTCTTCACGCAATATTCTCTCCTGGCATTTGACGTACTCCGTCAGCTGTTTGCCTTTTAGATTTAGTTCAACCCCTTTCTGCCAGAAGTCAGCCATCTTGATGCTTCTGGAAAGTTCTTTTCTGGAAAGTTCTTTTTCTAGAAAGTTCTTGACTGTAGAGTTCTTTTTTTTCTGGAAAGTTCTTGACTGTGCTGTACCTTTCTAGACTGTTCTAGAACAGCACGCTTTCTGCAGTAGCGCTGATGCTTGTCACTAGTCGCCTTCGCTGACGCAGGCCCCGCTGTCCTCGTCGTATGCGACGCTGCACCACGCTGGTGTTGATGTACACGCTCCTGTGCTAAAGTAGACGCGACGTCCGTTCGCCGCTCTCTGTAACACTGGCGATGTAGCTCCGAGACTGTCCCTCGACGTAGTCCTGCGGCAGCCACGTAGTCCTGACCTGTTGTTCGCTCACGAAGCAACTCTTCAGCGACTACACGCCCTTGCAGTCAACCCGAACCTATCGGATGTAGTCCCAGTATGTTGGCCCCTCTCGACGCAACTCGTTGGCGGCTACCCTCGATGACTGCCTCTCGTAACGTTGACTCGCTTGTTGTAGCAGTTGAACCCTTGGCTATGGCGTGAATCGCGGCTTGACCCCCAAAATGTTACACTCGGTTCGATGATGGTGTTTTTCGTTATCAGTATTTGATTCAGCCCCGATGCTGAAGTCCTGATAAGGTGTAACTCAGATTCGTTTATTCACACAGCCTGTCCAAACAGCATACAAATCACAAAGTCGACGTATGAAGTTTTCCACTTTTATTCAGCACACATCAACAACTGCATACAATTCTCAATTCAACTCAACAACTTTCACAGCAACTTTCCAAATCACTATCAACAACTTTACTCTCTACAACAATCTCGGCACACGATTAAATAACCTCTCTCTCTCTTCCGGAAGGATTTCGAATACTGTAGAAATGACGCACTGCCACCAATCGAATAAAAGATCGTCATCACTGACTTACGTCAATACATATTTTTATATCTTCCAGAACGACCTCTCGCCTCGACATGCATCGGGAAATCTCCATCAAAAGTAAACACGCATATCCAGAAGATTCTCAAATAATATCGACTAACGCAAACCATCAACGCCATACAAAGCCTCTCCTAACAACAATGCAAACTCAAATCAAAGGTAAATAAACACCATTATTGAATACTTTGCAAAACGAAACGATTAGATCTATCGTGCGCGCTTCCGACATACTTTCGTTCACGTTTCAACGTAACATAACCCCCCACTCAAGAAGAAATTTACCCAATTTCTTTCAACAACGTTGAAACGTAATGCACAAACAAAATCCTCAATTGAAACTAATTTAAGACTTTCTGAATACTGTAATTGCGCTCAGCTTATCTACACAGAGTCAATGGTTTTCATCTTCAAGTCTATCTGGATATTGTCAATGTTCACAGTTCATCCACACAGTCAATGTTCTTTACTCACACACTCTGCTGAGGAAGTCCGCACCAACATTGTCCGATCCTTTGATAGATTCTACTCGCATGTTAAAGTTCTGCAAGTACATAGCCCATCTCATGATCCGACTGTTCACAAACTTGGCAGAGTTCAAGTAAGTTAGCGGCTTGTGATCAGTCTGTAGCACGAACTTCACTCCTTGAAGGTACAGTTCGAACTTCCGGATTCCCCATATGATGGCAAGGCACTCTTTCTCCATGGTCGAGTAATTTTTCTCAGCCCTGGACAGCTTCTTGCTGGCGTAACTGACCGGAAATAGTTTCCCTTCGTGTTCTTGCATCAGTACGGCGCCGATGCCTTCGTCCGCTGCGTCTGTTCTTAAGACGAATTCTTTGGAAGTGTCAGGCAGTCGTAGCACCGGATCCTTCGAAAGGAGGTCGCGCACAGTCTGGTATGCCCTCTCCTGAGACGGTCCCCACTGCACTTGGTTTGGACAGCCTTTCCGCACCAGGTCCGACAAGGGTGCTGTGATGGCGGAGTAGTTTGGTACAAACTCCCTGTAGTATCCAGCCAACCCCAGGAAAGATCGCACCTGCTTCTTGGTTTGGGGACGTGGAGCGTTCAGAATCTTGGTGACGTTTTCTAGTAGAAGCCCCTTCTGTCCTTCTTTTAGCGAATGGCCGATAAAGTCTACGTTGTCAGTCCCCAGAATGCACTTATTGGGTCTCACGGTCAGGTTGGCTTCTGTGAGACGGTGAAACAGCTCCCTCAAGGTCTGCAGATGCTCTTCCCAGGTGCGAGTGTGGACTAGCAGGTCGTCCCAGTAACACACGACATTGTCCATCCCTTTGAGCATCTTCCTCATTCCTCTCTTCAGGGTGGCTCCGCTGTTGACCATGCCAAAGGGCATCCTTAGGCACTCGTACGTCCCATCAGGAGTTATGAAAGCAGTCTTTGGTATGTCCTGTTGACGCACGGGGACTTGCCAATAACCCTTGCTGAGGTCGATCTTTGAGAAGATTTTACTCCCCGATAGTTGGCGGAAGAGGTCTGCTACGGTAGGCATCGGCTCAGGGTCGAAGACGGTGATCTTATTAACCTTCCTGTAGTCGATGCATACTCGATTGCTCCCGTCCTTCTTCTTCACGACCACGACAGGGGATGCGTAAGGGGAACTGGACTCCCTAATGATGCCCATCTTCAGCATCTCATCGATGTCTTTCTTCAAGGATTCACGGGCCTTGAAAGGGATCGGGAAGGGCTTGGATCGAACAGGGATATTCGAAGTGAGGTGGACTTCGTGTTCGACCAAAGTTGTAGAGCCAGGGACATCGCTGAAGTTGTGGGGAAACTCGCCCATAAGGTCCTTGAGCTCCAATTTTTGACCTTCCGTCAAGCTCGGTCCTAGCTTAACATCATCGATGCCTTCTTTGCTGTGGAAGTCTCCCAGTTCCAACAGTTCTTCGCTGTCAAAGCTGTCGTCGGTCACAGCTGCTGTGGCTGCGTGCACAGTCTCTGATGGCCTTTCTACGTACAGCTTAAGGAGGTTGGCGTGGTATATCTTGGAATGCTGGCCGACCTTCACCTTGTAGTCGTTGATACCCACCACGGTCTCCACTTCGTACGGGCCTTTCCACTGCATCAGCAACTTATTATGATCGGTAGGTAGCAGCACCAGCACTTTGTTGCCAGGTTTAAACTTCCTGCTCACAGCCCTACGATCATAGTAGTGCTTTCCACAGTCCTGGGACTTCTTCAGGTTTTCTCTGGCTATCTCGAGAGTCTGCTCCAGCTTCTCTCGTAGCTCAAACACGTACTGGTAACTGTTCTTCACCTCTGGGGTGTCTACTTCTTTCGTCCACAGTTCTTTCAGGATGTGCATCGGCCCTCGGATGGTTCTTCCGTACAACAGCTCGAACGGAGAAAAGCCGGTGGACTCCTGCGGTACTTCTCTGTAGGCGAAAAGTAAGGCGTTGATGTAGCGATGCCATTGTCTGGGCTGCTCGCTGCACAGTTTCTTCAGGGTGGACTTCATCGTAGCATTGAACTTTTCGACAAGCCCGTTGCACATTGGATGGTAGGGTGTCGTAGTCAAATGCCGGATGCTCAGCAGTCTGTTGACCTCCTTCATGCAGTCAGAGACGAACTGCGTCCCGAGGTCTGTCAGAATTTCTTCAGGCACTCCAAGCCTACTGAACATGTCCACCAGTGCCTCTGCTACAGTTTCAGTGTCAATCTTCTTCAGTGGCACTGCTTCTGGGTACCGAGTCGCATAGTCCACTAAAGTCAGTACCCACCGATGACCTTCTTCACTCGGAGGTCTTATTTCGCCGATTAAGTCTAAGGCCACCCTCTTGAAAGGTCGGTCGATTAAAGGCATCCTCTGCATAGGTACTTTCGGGACCCTTCCTCGAGGTATGGTCTTCTGGCAAATGTCACATGATCGGCAGAAACGGCTAACGTCCGCATGAAGTCCTGGCCAGTAGAACACCGCCTGGATTCTATCCGACGTCTTCTTGATACCTAGGTGACCTCCCATGATTGAGTCATGTGCTACTTCCATCACTTGGCGCCTTAGGGGTAACGGTACCAATACTTGACGTAGTGGTTTCCCTCCGTTGACCCTCGGGTGCTGGAAGATTCGATACAGGATCTTGGCCTTCACCTCAAAATAGACCGTACCACTGCCTTTGGTCACTTGGTCTTTGCGGTTCCTGTACTTGTTTAAAGTACTATCATCTTCCTGGAGCTGGATCAGCTTATCTCTGTCCACGATGGCAGCTTTAGAGTTGTCGGCGACCTTCAGTGGCATAGACGTCTTGTCTCTCTTGGCCTGGGCCCTGGTAGTAACAGCACCGACGATCTCTGGTCGGCAGGGCTGAGCCGGAGTAACCACATTGTCCCGTAGCAGCTCTGTAAGGTCTCCATCGGGAAACGGCAATGGATCCTCCTCCACAACTTCGACGTGTTGGGTTGAGGCAGGACTCCACTCTGGATCGGGGTCGTCGGGTCGTCTCGCGCCGTCGATATTCCCGATCATCAAATCGTACAGCGGCTTCTTCAGGCAAACCGCTTCGACTTCGCCTATGTAGAAAGGGGTGTTGACATGAATCTTCGCAACTGGCGCTTTCAAACATTTGCTGTCGGCCATAAGTGTCCATTTTGAATCGCCAGTGAACTGTTCTTTAGCGATTAGGTCTTCTCTGACGATGACCCCACTACAGCCAGAGTCTCTTAAGACAGTCACTTCATGATTTCCGACGCGTCCCTTTGAAACAGGCATGTTCTGGACGGTCACAGCTGCGCTGGCGACGACGGGGATGGATTTTCCGTTGGCAAGGAGAAGTTGGCCATCGGTCATGCACTCTTGCACGTCCTCAGGGGTAGCTGTGCGCTCGGTCTCACTCGGAAGAATGACGCTCCCGCCGCACACCTGATGGTCAGATCTACTGGTTTGCCGTTGATTGGAGAACCGCCTCTGCCGGTTGCCCGCCGCTGCGTTGTCCGTACTGCTCCGCTGTCCGCTACTTTTGTTTTGAGGACAATTAGCCGCCCTGTGGTCTGTAGCGTTGCAGGTGAAACAGCCTCTTGAATGCCCTTCCCTGGGAGGAGGCGTGGAGTCTGTCTGTCTCTGGCTCGTCTGGCTTCCCTGGATCTGGTTCACATGGTTTCCAGTCTTCTGAAAATGTTTCGTCGCGCTGGGTGGCCCCAGGGTTTTCCCATGAGCGATGAGATATCTTTCAGCAGCCTCAGTCACATCTTTAAGCGTCTGCAGCTTTTGTTCTTCTAAGTGGGTCGCTAAGTCCTTGTGACAGGCATTGAAAAATTGTTCCTTCACGATCAGGTCATGGAGACTGTCGTAAGACTTCGTTTTGCCTGATAACTCCACCCACTTGTGTAAATATGACGACAGGCGCTCCACAAACTGCTTTGGCGTCTCGTCTGACTTAGGCCGGCATTCACGGAAGCATTTACGGTAGCCCTTCTCTGTAAAGTTGTAGCACTGCAATAGGGCCTCTTTCAAGACGTCGTAGTTTTTGGCGTCATCGTTCGACAGTCTGGTGTAAACTTCGAGAGCTTGCCCCGTCAGAAGTGCACTCAGTCGAATTGCCCAGTCTTGAGGTTGCCAGTTAGAGCTTTCAGCGAACCTTTCGAATCTCGCCAGATAACTGTCAATCTGGTCCTTCCCGTCGACGAAAGCTGGCAATTTTGGAGCCGTATGGTCGTTGGTGACTTGTGGCGCATGCTGATTGTTTTGGATACGCGCCAACTCTAACTGGTACTGACGCTCACCTTCAAGACGCTTCAGCTCGAACTCTCTTTCTTCACGGCGACGTTGTTCTTCCCTTTCTTCCCGTTGACGCTGTTCTTCCTTTTCTTCTCGGCGTCGCTGCTCCTCTAATTCTAGACGCTTCTGTTCTAATTCTATTTCTTTTTCTAGACGCTTCTCTTCCAATTCTCTTTCTTCGCGCCTTCGCTGTTCTTCTCTTTCTTCACGCAATATTCTCTCCTGGCATTTGACGTACTCCGTCAGCTGTTTGCCTTTTAGATTTAGTTCAACCCCTTTCTGCCAGAAGTCAGCCATCTTGATGCTTCTGGAAAGTTCTTTTCTGGAAAGTTCTTTTTCTAGAAAGTTCTTGACTGTAGAGTTCTTTTTTTTCTGGAAAGTTCTTGACTGTGCTGTACCTTTCTAGACTGTTCTAGAACAGCACGCTTTCTGCAGTAGCGCTGATGCTTGTCACTAGTCGCCTTCGCTGACGCAGGCCCCGCTGTCCTCGTCGTATGCGACGCTGCACCACGCTGGTGTTGATGTACACGCTCCTGTGCTGAAGTAGACGCGACGTCCGTTCGCCGCTCTCTGTAACACTGGCGATGTAGCTCCGAGACTGTCCCTCGACGTAGTCCTGCGGCAGCCACGTAGTCCTGACCTGTTGTTCGCTCACGAAGCAACTCTTCAGCGACTACACGCCCTTGCAGTCAACCCGAACCTATCGGATGTAGTCCCAGTATGTTGGCCCCTCTCGACGCAACTCGTTGGCGGCTACCCTCGATGACTGCCTCTCGTAACGTTGACTCGCTTGTTGTAGCAGTTGAACCCTTGGCTATGGCGTGAATCGCGGCTTGACCCCCAAAATGTTACACTCGGTTCGATGATGGTGTTTTTCGTTATCAGTATTTGATTCAGCCCCGATGCTGAAGTCCTGATAAGGTGTAACTCAGATTCGTTTATTCACACAGCCTGTCCAAACAGCATACAAATCACAAAGTCGACGTATGAAGTTTTCCACTTTTATTCAGCACACATCAACAACTGCATACAATTCTCAATTCAACTCAACAACTTTCACAGCAACTTTCCAAATCACTATCAACAACTTTACTCTCTACAACAATCTCGGCACACGATTAAATAACCTCTCTCTCTTCCGGAAGGATTTCGAATACTGTAGAAATGACGCACTGCCACCAATCGGATAAAAGATCGTCATCACTGACTTACGTCAATACATATTTTTATATCTTCCAGAACGACCTCTCGCCTCGACATGCATCGGGAAATCTCCATCAAGAGTAAACACGCATATCCAGAAGATTCTCAAATAATATCGACTAACGCAAACCATCAACGCCATACAAAGCCTCTCCTAACAACAATGCAAACTCAAATCAAAGGTAAATAAACACCATTATTGAATACTTTGCAAAACGAAACGATTAGATCTATCGTGCGCGCTTCCGACATACTTTCGTTCACGTTTCAACGTAACACTTTGCCTTACCGCAGCCAGCACGCAAGAGGAAACTTTGGCAGGCAACGAGTCGCCACTGCTTCAAAATCTGTCGGGGTTAGACTTTTGGTGGTGGCACATGAGCCAAGTTTTCTGTGTCTCACCAACGCTGCGGCCACTAAAGGCGCTTCCAGAGTAGAAACAGCTGTCTGGTCAGGGGGACTGACAAATACATTTGAGACTTATTTTTAAAGCACTAATACTAATAGGACGGTCAACACGCTCAACGTTATGGTTTTGAGTGCTTGTGTGACCTGTTGCAGAAAATCTTTACTTGGGTAGGAGATTTTTGAGGATACCGAAGCTTTTCTCCGGGTACTCCCTCAAAATCGATGTATACGTGTCTCCTTCTGTACTAGCGATCTTTTCCGATCGTGCGCTTTGAGATCGACTGAAGGCGCGTGATTGCATCCTTTATTATGACGATGATGAAGTTGTTGTTGTTGTTGTTGTTGGTGGTGTTGTTGTTGTTGTTGTTGTTGATGATGATGATGATGATGATGATGATGATGATGATGATGATGATGATGATAATAATAACAATTCTTCTTCTTCTTCTTCTTCTTCTTCTTCTTCTTCTTCTTCTTCTTCTTCTTCTTATTATTATTATTATTATTATTATTATTATTATTATTATTATTATTATTATGTCTAAAATCTCCGATGGTATGGCCACGTCACCAGATCATCAGGCCTTGCAAAGACTATTCTGCAAGGCACAGTGCAAGGAGGTAGAAAAAGAGGGAGACCGAAAAAGAGGTGGGAGGACAACATTCGAGAATGGACTGGTTTGACACTGAGCGAAGCCATCAGGGCTGCTGAGGACAGAGAAAGATGGAGTATGCTGGTTAAACGATCACCTGTGGTGCCCCTACGACCTTCGGGTTACGGGACAGGATAGGATAGGATAGGATGTCTAAAATATTGATATTGTGTCTGCATTGCTGTGAATGCTTGGAATGATGCGAACACAGCTTTTCTCTCTTGCTCTGTGACGACTGAATGAACATTGAGCTGAGGTTTAACGTCTACACCCACCATTGGCGATATGGCAGACGGGGATAACCATCTCAAGGAAAGAAGGGAAGGGACCTGAATCAATACTGAACCACCAGAGCAATCATACTGCTTAAATAGACAGTGAAAATGGCGACTTTTTATATCGAGTGAAAATGGCGACTTTTTATATCGCCCACCACGGAATTCGAACCTGGGTCGTCGATGAGCCAGGCGAACGCTATACCACTTGAGCTACGACGGTGTGACGTTGGGACTATATCTGACAAGCAAAAGCCTGCCTTGGATTGGCTGACAGCTCATTGGAGATTAGAGTCGTGAATAAAATTGAAACGCACTTAGTAAGAAATAATTAGGAATGTGTGCGCGCACGCGTGTGTCTCTGTAGACCTACAGGCGGGCGATCGATTGAAGACAAAATTAATGTCCCCAGATTTGTGCAAATCTGTGCGAGATGAGTCCTAAATAATCCCGAACTCTTTCTCTCCGTCTGTTGTAAACTAATAGGCCTATTTGGGTCTGACTGAATATCCCATTCCTACATTCTGAACGCGAGCGCACGCGCGCGCATGTGTGTGTGTGTGTGTGTGTATGCGTGCGTGCGCATGCATGTGTATGTATGAATGTTGGTCGGACAATGTGTGTGTGTGTGTGTGTGCGTGTGAAGAGTGTTAAGTTTAGCGGGAATAACGTGCCAGTGAGGTAAGCCATCATGGCCAATTTCCTGACATGTGCACTGTAGGGGATCCAACCAAGACTGATAACTCCATCAACACATCCGCTTCTGCGACTTCCAAAATCTCCCCCCTAGTCGCCGCCTTGACGCGTCCAAACATGAACTATTTTTGTACACCAAACCTTTTTGTCAATTCACCGTTTTGTTTGTTTGTTTGTTTGGTTTTTTTTTGTTTTTGTTTTTTATTCGGGAGCAACAACAATGTAGGTTTTTCTTAGTCAGATAGTCCAAACTTTTACCAGTTTTTTAATTGTTGTTTGGGTGTGTGTGTTTGTGTGCGTGTAAATATGCACGTGTATGTGTCTGCATGTTTGTATTCCAAACTTGACATTGTTGTGTGTGTTGTGTGTGTATATATGCGTGCCTGTGTATTTATAATCCTGTATTGTGCTCAGAAGTATTCACAAAGACAACTGTGTGCAGTTTTCTGTAAACATAAGAAAAATCAAATTATATAAAATAAACAATTAAATTGTATAGAATTATTCAATTACTAAAATACATTTAAAATCGAAGAATCATTCTTCGTTGATTAATATTTGTCGACACTGACACTCCTACATAAGATGGTGGAAGACTAAAATCGCATACATACACACGAACACACACACACCCTTACACACACTGAAGTGAGATATGCACGGTCTTTGTGTGTGTATATATGTATGTGTGTGTAAGAGAGAGAGTGTGTGTATATGACAGCAGCAGAGAATCTGGTCCTGATTTGGCTCGGAAGAGTCCGCTGGACCTAAAGCAATAACCTTGTATTGTATTGTAGCAGCTCCAGCGACAAGTGGCCGTGCCGTCCGCCTACATGAGTGTTTCATTCGGACACTTGACCAACAACAAAAAAAGTCAATGCTAACTTGGTTAGGTTTGTCTTTACTGGAAAGCTATAACTGCTAGTCACCAACAGCAATATTCACATTACTACCCCGACAACCCAGACAGGTGCCGCTCTGTAATTTCCATACAGAGTCACACGCATTGAAAAGATGCAAAAGAGCTAAAGGGACTCTATATGGAACGGTGGTTGACTTTGTGTTGAAGGAGGTAGAGAAAAGCTATAGCCACTGGTTACTTACTGTAGTGTGTTCTATGGCAGACATGTGCAGTTGCAGGGCTTCACTAGTAACGGTCTAGCCAGCAACAAACCTGACATCTGTATTGTGGATCACGCAAATGGCGGGGGAGTTATTGCCGAAGTGACCCCACCGTATGATTCTTTCATAAACATCTGCCATGACAAGAAATGTCAGAAGTACATGCCTTTGTGTTTTATTATAAACGATGCCGGACTCTCAGACCAAAAGTCATAGTTTTGGCGAATGGCTGTGTAGGGCTAGTGCACATGAAGCTTGTGTCTGGACTGCAGTTCATTGCACTATCACGGCGGTAGAGTAAGTATCGCTCGGTATCTATCCAACAGTGTGGCTGGGTACTTATCCACCAGTGTGGCTGGGTACTTATCCACCAGTGTGGCTGGCTACCTATCCACCAGTGTGGCTGGGTACCTATCCACCAGTGTGGCTGGCTACCTATCCACAAGTGTGGCTGGCTACCTATCCACCAGAGTGGCTGGCTACCTATCACCAGTGTGGCTGACTACCTATCCACCAGTGGAGCTGGCTACCTACCAAGCAGTGTGGCTTGGTACCTATCCACCAGTGTGGCTTGGTACCTATCCACCAGTGTGGCTGGCTACCTATCCACCAGTGTGGCTGGTAAACTACGAACCAGTGTGGCTGGCTACCTACCAACCAGTATGGCTGGCTACCTATCAACCATTGTGGCTGGGTAGTTATCCACCAGTGTGGCTGGTAACCTACTAACCAGTGTGGCTGGCTACCTACCAACCAGTGTGGCTGGCTACCTATCAACCAGTGTGGCTGGGTAGTTATCCACCAGTGTGGCTGGGTACTTATCCACCAGTGTGACTGGCTGCCTATCAACCAGTGTGGCTGGCTACCTATCCACCAGCGTGGCTGGCTACCTATCCACCAGTGTGGCTGGGTACTTATCCACCAGTGTGGCTGGCTACCTATCAACCAGTGTGGCTGGCTACCTATCAACCAGTGTAGCTGGCTACCTATCAACCAGTATGGCTAAGTACCTATCAACCAGTGTGGCTGGCTACCTATCAACCAGTGTGGCTGGCTACCTATCAACCAGTGTGGCTGGCTACCTATCAACCAGTGTGGCTGGCTACCTATCAACCAGTGTCATGATCTAGAAGGTGTGGGATAGTAGAAGAGTCAGGGTGAGGGTGGCGTCATTGACGAACTGTGCTGAGTTCATTACAACGTTGTTAAAGTTAATGGCCTGTCTTAATTGGACAGTTCGTGGAGGTTCACGAACCGTTTTTTCGAGGTTCTGAGATCCCGAACCTGAATTTCTGGACTTTTTTTCCCCAAAAGGTTCAGGAACCTAGGTTCGGGACCTAAGAACCTCCAATAAAGGTTCCCAAAAGCTCAACGAACCTTCCACGAACCTTCCATTGAAGACAAGCCGTAACGGTTTGGGTAATAATAAAGTTATCAAAATGAGTATGTATGTGTGTGTGTATGCGTGTGTGTGTGTGTGTGTGCGTGCGTGTGTGGGTGTGTTTTACCACTGAAATACATTGATGCCATAAGAAGTGCAGGAGAGTGAGGGAAGAAAAAACCCAGAGGTGAGTGTTGGTGGGGGAGGGGAGAAGGGGTGGGCACACCAGCTCAATGCCTATGTGAGCAGCACTCTTAGGTTCAACCACATTTTGCTGGCTGCGGGCTATTTATAGCTTGCCTACACCCTCGCTTCCAGTGAAAGGATAGGAAAGAAGCACCGGCGAAGCTATTTATAGCTAGCTTGGCTGAACTAACCTCATAACCTAAAAGCTTTGGTTGAGTCCATGTTTTTAAGAGTATCTCTCTGATAATGTTTTATTATATCAAAATCAATGTTTGATGAAGGAAAAACTGGTTCCGGACGACATGAGAGCCTATTGGTACTGGCCGAGCCGACAACTAAAGCCTGGTATTGTCGGCCCCGGAGGCAGGAGTAGGCAGGAGGAGGAGAAGGAGGAGGAGGAGAAGAAGAAGAAGAAGAAGAAGAAGAAGAAGATGATGATGATGATGATGATGATGATGATGATGATGATGATGATGGTGATGATGATGATGATGATGATGATGATGATGATGATGATGATGATGATGATGAAGATAAAGATGCTGGTGAATAGAAGAAAAAGTGTTGAAGGAGGAGGAGCATATGATGAAGAAGCAGAAGAAGAAGAATGAGTAGGAGGAGTAGGAGAGAGGTAAATAAATGAATAAATAAAATCAAGTGCGGACTCATGTTGGTGCTAACTGGATTGTTTCCATGGTGTTAGGATGTACTGATAAAAAAAAGTAAGAGTTTCTTCCCGGAAAACTAAAAGGTTCAACACGAACGCGCTAGACTAGTGGATTAGCTGGTGCTTTCCTTTATAACCCATCATTTTATATATTTATCCTTCTAGCCTTTCACATCTCTCTCTCTCTCTCTCTCTCTCTATCTCTCTCTCTCTCTCTCTCTCTCTCTCTCTCTCTCTCTCTCTCTCTCTCTCTCTCTCTCTCTCTCTCTCAGAAAGTATGCACCTCAAAAAACAATAGAAAACAGAGCGCTTTATGGTTTGATGCACAATGTAGAGAAGCTAAACGGACAACAAAGACGAAACTTAAAGTATTTAGGAAATCGCGCTCTGAGAACGATAGAATTGAATATGTAAATGCCAGAAATAGTTTCAGGAGGATAGCAAGACAGAAAAAAAAGAATTTATAAAGAACAGAGCAGAAGCACTTGCAGCAGATGCAAAAAATCCCTCAGAATTGTGGAAACGGGTCAATAATCTTTTGGGAGATAGGAAAGTTAATAATAGTGATACTATTGACATTAATGTATGGTTTAACCACTTTAAAAATGTATTCAACGTTGAGGACGAATTTCAAACTGATGAACAGCACACACCACTTGATGAACAGCATATACCCCTTGATGACAATCCAGAAAACACTTTAAAGAGTACATTCACAGAAGAAGAAGTAGCCAGAGCCATTAAGAGGTTAAAAGTAGGAAAATCAGGGGGTTTGGATAATATTCTGTCTGAAATGCTTTAGGCGGGAAATAAAATTACTGTCACTTTTTTAACTGATTTGTTTAATGCAATTTACAATACGGGTCAATATCCGTCTCAATGGGCAAAAGCGATGATTGTTCCAATACACAAAAAGGGTCCACATGATAACCCAAACATTTACAGAGGTATTTCCTTATTAAGCAGTATCATTAAATGTTTTACATCTATTTTGAATCAACGACTATATAAATGGCTTGAATCAGAAAATAAAATTGTCGAGAATCAATCTGGTTTTCGTCAAAACTATTCTACCATTGATCACATTTTTACACTACATACCATTGCACAAAAGTGTTTTAGTAAACGGGGAAAGAAACTTTATGTTGCTTTTGTTGATTTCAAAAAAGCATTTGACAATGTAAATCATGCTAAGTTACTAGGGACCTTACAAAGCCAGGGTATCAGTGGTAAATTCTTTTGCATTTTGAAATCAATGTATGAACAGCTGAAATCTTGTGTCAGAGTTAAGGGTGAATTCTCAAATATTTTTGACTGTCCAAAAGGTGTGCGCCAGGGTTGTGTTTTAAGCCCTACTCTTTTTTCTCTTTTTATTAACCAGTTAGCACAGCATGTTAATGAATTCAGGGCGTCATGGGATCCAACTATTACCTGGTCTGATGGAACTATTCATTTTACTTTTTGCTGATGATATTACTCTAATTTCATCTACACCAGGTGGCTTACAACATCAACTGAATTGTTTGGAAGAAAGTTGCGACAGACTGAAATTAGAAGTTAACATAGATAAAACTAAGATAATAGTGTTTCGTAAAGGTGGGTACCTTGGAAGAAGTGAACATTGGCATTTTGATGGAATTAAATTAGAAGTAGTCAACGATTATTGTTACCTCGGTTTTGTATTTACTACTATGTTAAGCTATAAAACTGGCACTAACCACTTAGTTAACAAAGGAAAAAAAGCTGTATTTGGTTTATGCCGCTTATTTCAAAAGATGAAAGAAATGACCAAAGACACATTCTTGAAAATATTTGATGCTAAAGTTCAATCGATATTATTATATTCATCAGAGATTTGGGGTACTCATAGATTAGATACGTTAGAGAAAGTCCATCTTATGGCTTGTAAACATTATCTAGGAGTTCCATCTCGCACTCCAAACAAAATGGTTTACAGCGAACTTGGTCGATTCCCATTATACATGAACTCCTGTGTCCGGAGCCTTAGATATTGGCTTAGACTTTTAGAAATGGGTCAAGACAGATTACCAAAGCAAGCTTATGAAATGTTAGTTAATTTGGACACAAATGGTAAACAGACATGGGTTTCTGATATTCGTAACATTTTGTCAACTAGTGGGTTTTATTTCGTATGGTTGCAACAGGGGGTTGGTAACGTAAATGCCTTTCTCAGAATGTTTAAGGAAAGATTACAAGATATGTTTAGACAAGAATGGGAAGCAGTAATCAATGAGAAAGACAGATATGCATTGTTTCGTTCATTTAAAACAGAATGTAACCAAGAGTCGTACATTATAGATATTGATATTTATTGTTTTCGCGTAGCCTTAACAAAGTTGAGATTTGGAGTTCTACCGATTAACAACAATATGCACAGGTATAGTGAAAATGTATTAAATAAAATGTGTGATTACTGTAAGAGTCAACTGGAAGATGAACATCAGTTTGGTTTTGTTTGTCCATTGTACAACGATCTGCGCAGCAGATTCATAAATAACCTCATGTCTGTTACACAATTGCTTGTAAATTATGACTCTGACCGATATCGTTCTCTTAGCAAATACATCCATTATGCTATAGGAAGAAGGAAGAAACTTGTCGACCCAACATTGATTTCATGAACCTCTATTATGTAACGAATGCTGATTAACTATCAATAATTTGCCTTCTTCTATATAATACTTTCATATATTCTACAGACGTCAATCCCTAAATAATATATGGCAAATAAAGACTGAAACATGTCACAAATAATTTTCATAGAGTTATTAATAACATCACTTGTTTGGGTTTTTTCCCAATTGTATCATACAGTAGTTATCGTTATCAATGTTTTTATGGGATCATGTAATAATTATTGTCATTTATATATGTATTATTTACGTGGTTTTAAAAAAAAAATTTTAATATTTTTTTTATTTAAAAACAAATTATTATAGCTTAATCCTTTTGTATCCTACACTATATTATGTTTACAAGAATTTTTCTCCAGTTTGGTGTTGACGTAGCTTGAATTCTATTTTGAATTTGTTGTATTGAGAAAATATCATTGCTCGAGAGTTGGTGAAGGAATGACCTCCCTTCCCCTCTGTTCCTTGGTATGCATATGGGCCCAAGGCCGTGAAATGCATTAAAATCAAATCTCTCTCTCTCTCTCTCTCTCTCTCTCTCTCTCTCTCTCTCTCTCTCTCTCTCTCTCATTTCTTAATTAAAGATTAGCTGTAAGACGGGCCACAGGACTTGACGCCATTATCCTATTAAATGTCGACTTCGACCTGTCTGTCTCTATGTCTATCTGTGCCTGTCTGTCTGTCTGTCTGTCTCTCCCTCTCTCTATCTTTCTTTCACTCTCTCTCTCTCTACCACAAGAGGTCAAGGAAAGTAAACCATTAACATCGTTTTAAAAACAAGACTCCACGCATTTCTATTCTCCTTTTGCTCTTAATATTTAAGATGATTGAATATATTTTTGTTCTTCCCTATCTGGGCACAATTACATTTTGTTGAGAATGTGTGAATTTGCGTGTGTGTGTGTGTGCACTTGAATAAACGCACAAATGGGTAGCAGACCTTGTCTTTCGTAGTAACAAATGGGTTTATTTGCTTGGAACCCACTTTTTTCCAGGACCCCACTTTTTTCTAAGTGCGCGGGAGTGCTCGAAATTTTGAAGAAAGTTCGACCTATTTCGTCGCCTATAGGAGACGAACTAGGTCAACTTTTTAGACGGAAAGAGCCAATTTTGCATTAGATTCTTACATTTCTAGAAGAAGTTTGCGCTCTTTCCGTCAAAAAATAACGTTCCGATTCCTACATTCTTAAATAAACCCAGTTCTGATGTATTGCAAATGTGTGTGTGTGTGTGTGTGTGTGTGTGCGTACACATAAGCCTTGAAATGGGTGACTGACCTTGCTTTTTATGCAGAAAATGGATGAGTGTATCAGTCACCCAGAGTTTTCCAGCCACCCACTTTTTTCTAAGTGCGCGGGAGTGCTCTTTTAGTGCATGGGAGTGCAGTTGTAGTGCATGAGAGTGTTTTTAGTACACAGGAGTGCTCTATCCGGGACGGAGAAAATACAGTGAATTTCCGAAGAATTTTTGAACAAATTTCGTCGCCTATAGGAGATGAAATAGGTCAACTTTCTAGAAAAGGGTTAGGGTAAGGGCTAGTTGCAGCGCTACAACTAACCCTTGCCCTAACCCTTTTCTGTCAAAAATCACTTTCCGATTCTTACATTCTTAGTAAAACCCAGTTTTGGTGTTCTGTGTACGTGGGTGTGTGTGTGTGTGTGTGTGCGGGGTTAGGGGAGGAGTAAAAAGTGGTAGGAAGAAAATGGAGGAGGAGGAATTGTGTTTATTTATTTGGGTGCATTAATATTCTTAGTTATGTTCAGATTCAGATTCAGAAAACTTTATTATCTCCAAGGAGAAATTCTAACATGGATTTGCTGTCAGCAAAAGGTAATAAAATGTAACAGTACTATAAACATGTAAACATGTACGTGTACTTACGCTTATGTACATATTAACACGAACATTTCCGACACATTGTAAAACTTAAAATACATATCACACTACATGTCCTTATTGCACTTCAACATAAATAAAACACCTCACCACAACACACACACCCACACACACACACCCACACACACATGGGTTAGACATTAGATTATATTACACCAAAATTATAAACGTTATAAAGCAACTTTAAAAGTATACAATCATCATACTCTGCGTATCATTCTAACACTGACAATCACAGATTTTAAAACTTATGCATTAGTTAACTTACATACTAAATAGTTGAAAAATTGCTACATATTATAAAATTCATCTCTAGCACTCCCATAAACCACTCGCACCCAACTCATTCAGTCAACTCTTATTAAGAATTTGTACTGATTTGGGTACAAAACTGTTCCTAGCTCTAACTGTAGAAACCTTTGGCACTCTGAAACGGCGACCAGAAGGAAGGAGCTGGTAGTGCTGGGCTAGGATGTGAGTGGAGTCTCTTACAATCATGCTCGCTTTTTTTCTTACTTGACGTTCGTACAACACACACAAACTCTCCTGCTTTTCACCCACCACTTTCCCACACACCTTCACAATTCTATCCAACACATTCTTACTCCTCACACTGAGACCTCCAAACCAGCAAAGAAAACCAAAGGTCAGCACCGATTGGACCTTACCAATCTTACTTGTTGTTACCAATGTTAAGGTATTGTATATGT
>CM072523.1:2232310-2422310 GCA_036898135.1 Oncomelania hupensis | reverse complement strand
CTAAATAATAATTTCTGTTCAATGTAAGATTTACCTAAATGATATATTTTGTGGCTAAATAACTTATTATTTACCTAAACAATATGTTATTTAGGTCAATAAATCATGAGATATGCAAGTAAGGCATTGTTGCTAAATAAGGAATTATTTACCTATTTAATGTATTTATTTAGCAGATTGTGTGAAATAATGTATTATTTCGAAATGTTTCTAAATAATGATTTGTTTACCTATATAATGCATTATTTAGCAGAAGATGTCATTGTGTACGGGAGGCACTTTTCATTATTTAGGGGATTCGCAGATACAAGTCGTATTACTGGGATGTGGTAGTGATAAAAAAAAAATAGCAAAATCGTGAATTTACGCTGTTTTGCGATTTAAAATGAGGCAACTGCTTTAGTTCACTCTATGTTTTATATATGTTCGCAACAGTATTAATACACGAAACTGCAACGGTAACGGCTCAGGAAAAGAAGGACCCATCATTATTTCTGCATTAGCGAGATTACCTTCAGCGTAAATAAACATGGAGAACTCGCAAGTTAACCGGGATCTTGTGAGAAAAAAAAGCAGAAGCGTTGATTCAAGTTTTTAAGCACATCAGTCAATACTCTTGCTACTGCCACTTCTTCTACACCTATCTCTGCATTTTGGAGTAAATAAAATTAATACAAAAGGAAAACTTTTTTTTTTGTTCTAACGGAGATATTGAAAACACTGAACACTCCCGCTTAAAACTGACCTTGACCTTTCGTTTGTGTTCGGGACGTTACACAAGTTTTATCTTCGAATTTTTAGAATGATTTATGTTGAAAAAACAATAATTAACAGAAATTTTGGATACACAATCTTTGGAAAGACCTTGCATTTAATTATGGAAAGCAGTCAAATAATAAAAACCAAGTTTTCTAGCGAATAATGGAATCCCCTAAATAATAAAAATTGCATTCTCTAAAAATGAATTATTTACGTAAATAATGCATTGTTTAGCAATATCTTCTAATTAATACACTTTTTAGCCAATTGTGCTAAAAACTGCATTATATAGGTTTAAAACGTTATTTAGAAACATTTCTAAATTATATATTATTTCACACAGTCTGCTAAATAATAGGGCTGGACGGTTTTACCGGTGCGTAACTGTATTCAGGTTCGGAAACGCGATGGTACGGTATACCGGTGCGGGTGTCCAAGGTCCGGTTTACTGGGAAATCTCAACAACACATAACGCGACAGTGGGCGACATCTTGTCCGCCCAGAGAGCGAGTCTAAAGCTCAAACACATGGATATGCAGTTGTTCTTGAAGAAGAACTTATAAGAACTGCAGCTTATCCACGTGTTTGGGCATGGTACCAGTCGCCAATCCTTCTGAACTCTTAATGTTCTTAAAGATCTTTTCCTTTGAACGTTTTTGTTTTATTTTGATTTTATGGTTTAAAGTTTGCTGATGTTCTAAACAGTGATTTATCATAATTTGTTTTGAAGGCGTTCAAGCAATAATAAAGCTTTAGTTTCTATGGAAATGTGGTTCTTTGATACTGTTTTGAAGTGTATGACAATCTTTCTTTTGCGTCGGTCACTACTGGTAGTGCCATATCTCATTTGATTGTAACACTTAAAATCGCAATATACCGATACGAAATACCGATACGGCCTAAAAATACCGCTGTAATACCGGTACGACTTTGACCCACGGTACCCAGCTCTACTAAATAATGCATTATATAGATAAATAATTCTTTACCTATATCATTATTTATTTACCTAAACAATGTATTGTTTAAATAAATAATAAGTTATTTTCGGAGAAAATGTATTATTTAGATAAATCTTACATTGCTTGTAAACAAATGGTTATTTAGAAAATATGCTTCTCTATAAAGATTATTTAGCAGAAAGTGGTAAAAAATCACCCAAAAAATCGCCAATAAATATTTTACCAAGAAAGTTTCATGCTGCCTCGATTGACTTCAATACCATTATGCTAGCTTTGGTCTCGGCCTACGTGCTGACGCGGTGGCTCATGGGGTCTGTATTCGTAATGCAGAGTCTAGTGTTTCTGTCTGTCTTGCCTGTAATGTTTATCTCGTCTTCATTATATTTATGATGGTTATTGATTATTATTACTATTATTATTACTGTCAGTATTATTTGATTAATGAGTTATTTTTGTATTTCGTTTATTCATTTATTTATTTATTTAATTTATTTATTTATTTATTTTTATTATTATTATTATTATTATTATTATTATTATTATTATTATTATTATTATTATTATTATTATTATTATTATTATTGTTGTTATTGTTTTAAATTACTGTCATTTTCATAGATAATGGTAGGTACGCGAACGACAACTTGCATAGGGGGTCGGGCCTCGGAACTGTCCCCTGTGGTTGTACAAAACGTTAAGGGTTGGGGTGGGGAGTGTGCAGGAGAAGGAAGGAGGAGAGGCTGAACGCTCGAGTTTGTTTTTTAGTTCAGCTGAGAGCTGAGGTGGAATGGTGGAATGGACGTTGGGTGCTGCTTGCTTTTATGAATTGATGTTGCATTCTATACTGACTGTTTATGTGTGACTGTCAATGATTGTTGTACACTGAATGTTTATGTGTGACTGTGAGTGCGACTGTCAATGATTGTTGTACACTAATTGTTTATGTGTGAGTGTGATTGTCAATGATTGTTGTACACTGACTGTTTATGTGTGAGTGTGATTGTTGTACACTGACTGTATATCTGTGACTGTGACTGTCAATGATTGTTGTACACTGACTGTATATCTGTGACTGTGACTGTCAATGATTGGTGTACACTGACTGTTTATGTGTGAGTGTGATTGTTGTACACTGACTGTATATCTGTGACTGTGACTGTCAATGATTGTTGTACACTGACTGTTTACATGTGAGTGTGACTGTCAATGATTGTTGTACACTGACTGTTTATGTGTGAGTGTGATTGTCAATGATTCTTGTACACTGACTGTTTATGTGTGAGTGTGATTGTCAATGATTCTTGTACACTGACTGTTTATGTGTGAGTGTGATTGTCAATGATTGCTGTACACTGACTGTTTATGTGTGAGTGTGATTGTTGTACACTGACTGTATATCTGTGACTGTGACTGTCAATGATTGTTGTACACTGAATGTTTATGTGAGAGTGTGACTATCAATGATTGTTGTACACTGAATGTTTATGTGTGACTGTGAGTGCGACTGTCAATGATTGTTGTACACTAATTGTTTATGTGTGAGTGTGATTGTCAATGATTGTTGTACACTGACTGTTTATGTGTGAGTGTGATTGTTGTACACTGTATATCTGTGACTGTGACTGTCAATGATTGTTGTACACTGACTGTATATCTGTGACTGTGACTGTCAATGATTGTTGTACACTGACTGTTTATGTGTGAGTGTGATTGTTGTACACTGACTGTATATCTGTGACTGTGACTGTCAATGATTGTTGTACACTGACTGTTTATGTGTGAGTGTGATTGTCAATGATTCTTGTACACTGACTGTTTATGTGTGAGTGTGATTGTCAATGATTCTTGTACACTGACTGTTTATGTGTGAGTGTGATTGTCAATGATTGCTGTACACTGACTGTTTATGTGTGAGTGTGATTGTCAATGATTGCTGTACACTGACTGTTTATGTGTGAGTGTGATTGTCAAAGATTGCTGTACACTGACTGTTTATGTGTGAGTGTGATTGTCAATGATTGCTGTACACTGACTGTTTATGTGTGAGTGTGATTGTCAATGATTGCTGTACACTGACTGTTTATGTGTGAGTGTGATTGTCAATGATTGCTGTACACTGACTGTTTATGTGTGAGTGTGACTGTCAATGATTGTTGTACACTGACTGTTTAGGTGTGACTGTGATTGTCAATGATTGCTGTACACTGACTGTTTATGTGTGAGTGTGACTGTCAATGATTGTTGTACACTGACTGTTTAGGTGTGAGTGACTGTCAATGATTGTTGTACAGTTTCAAGCCAGTCGATTCTCGAATGTTGTCCTCCCACCTCTTTTAAGTCTCCCGACAAGCTCTTCTTCTGCCTCCTTGCACCATGCCTTACAGGATGGTCTTTGCAAGGCCTGATGGCCTGATGACGTTGTATCAGACAGTGGTGACGTGGCCATACCATCGGAGTTTTCGTTTCTTCACCACTGTGAGCATGTCATCGTGTTGTCCAATGGCTCGTGTTATGGTCTGTCGGACGTAGTTATTGGTGATTTGCTACATTGTAGGTATAGGAAATGCCCAGAAGTCTTCTGTAGCACCTCGTCTCCAAGCTTCGTATTCGTCGTTATAGTGTCTGATTCAAAGCCTTCAAATTGGGGCCCTTAAAAGCAGGAAATCAACTTTAGACGGAACACAGTTTGTTCAGTCTCTCATGTACAGAAAGGCTTGTTCTAGAATGGCGAGTTTGCCATCAGCTCAAAAGTTGCCCATAACGTCTGAGATACAGCACGTGCAAAATAGTTTGGTTGAATCAAGATCGATCCCGCGTTGGCTCACTTTTCCGCCACTGAACAAATCCTTCCTGCGAATAAGAGTATAGACCGAGGTCTAGTTCGTGCACGCCTGCGATCCGCCGAAACGGACTTTAAAAATCCTGACGCTCATGTTGTAGACGGGTGAGTGCGAGCCACATGGCTACACCCAGCCAGCACTAGGTCCATTCTCCCCAGCCGCGGTCGTCCAGGATTATGCTCAGTGGTGTGTGGCGTCAGACTTTGCGTCTAAAACAGGAAGTGGGCGCTTTGGGCGGCTTGAGTTAGATCTTGTATCGGCCAGCGCCTTGAGCAGGCCTTGAGATGGAAAAGCGCTACGTTAGAAACGTAAAAAAAAGTGATAATTATTTTTCATTCATCTCTCTCTCTCTCTCTCTCTCTCTCTCTCTCTCTCTCTCTCTCTCTCTCTCTCTCACTCACTCTCTCTGATCTCTCCCCCTTCCCCCCCTCACCCCCAGTGTTTTGTGTATAAATAGTATATCCGCTTTCTGGGGGAAATGTAGTGCTTTACTTTAAACTCTGTTTCTGTTATTCTCATTTATTCTGTTTCGTTCCTAATCTGCTCTAATAATCTACTATCTTTTTCGCTACACCAGTCACCTACCTTTTTAACTCCTCATTTGGGTAATGGGGTCTGTTGGGTCAGGTTGGGGATATTGGACGCTTTCTGCCAAATGGCCACTAGAGCTTTCTATGGTATTATTATTGAGCACTGTAGGCGTTTTATGTATATGTCTTTTTGTTAATATTTTAAAATGTTTATAGTCTACTTTGTTTTTGTAAACGGGGGGCTCGATAAATTAGAGTAAAGTCTCTGCGTGGGATGCATTAATTGTAAAGTGATTGGCTGGTGGAGTGCCCTCAGGGTTATCTTTAGGGTTGTTTCAGCAGATCTTTTATGCGGATCAAAAGTGAGTCCTCTTTCAAACAAGTTGTGGTCCTGATTCGGCACTTTGCAGTCCGCTGGACCCTGTACGCAATGACTAACTAATTAAAAATCTGCCCACCCCACCCCCAGCCCTCACCCTCCCCTCCTCTCTGTCTGTCTCTCTGTCTCTCTCTTTGTTTCTCTTTCTGTTTAACTCTCTGTCTCTCTTTTTCTCTCTCTGTCTCTCTGTTTCTCTCTCTGTCTCTCTCTCTGTTTCTCTCTGTCTCTCTCTGTTTCTCTCTCTCTCTCTCTCTCTCTCTCTCTCTCTCTCTCTGTTTCTCTTTCTAATTAAGCGTTTCAAATTGAAATTCATAATCAATTTTAAATTTTAATTCTCAATCTCCTCGGAAATGGATAATGGGACTTTGAAAAAAAAAGGGAATGAACTAACATTTGAGATAAAATGGAAACGTTGTAAGGGGAATACTAGCTCTTATCTTAAGTCGTGAAACATTTTTTTCTGAAATATTTGTATAATGTTGGTTGGATATGGACTTGAATCAAGAATTGAGTTAATTCGCTTTGACTCGCTGTCAGAATGGACTCGTTTTAAATACGGTATTAAAGCGTTTTATTTAATTATCGATTCAGGATTTTAAAACAACAAAAACCGAACTGATGCTAATTTTGAAAATTGGTGTCACATGGAAATTAGTGTTACATAGAACATAGCTGGCAAACAAAAAATAGCTGTCATGTAGAAAATAGTGTCACTTAAAATATTTCCATGTCACATAGGAATCAGGATTACATAGAAATAGATGTCGCCTAGAAATAAATGTTACATAGAAATCAGACCCAAATAGAAAACAGTGTCTCATAGGCATCAGTGTCCCATAGATATAGATGTTATCTAGGAATCAGTATCACATAGAAATAGATGTCACCTAGATATCACTGTTGCATAGAAATCAGAATCACTTAGAATACAGTCATCTAGAAATTGTGACGAGATTACTAGTTTTACCCTGCCTATTTACTATTTAGCCTTGTTTAGTCATTGTAACCTTAGAAAGTTAGGGTATTACACAGCAGCCGATTACAGTATAGGAGGTACACACACTGCGAGCTTGACGAAGGCAGTTAGTGACGTCAGCACTGTGTGCCTTGAATCTGAAAGTTTTAACCAATAAGACGCAGGCAGAGCGGTTAGAGCCGGTTCTGACTGGGTCAAAACCTAGCATAGCTTAAGTCAGTGCTACGAAAGACACCGAAATCTACACAGCTAGACCGGAGCAGAGAACTATCTTCACTCATAGACCAGGAAACAGGACTTTAGAATCTTAGAATTCTATCAAGTAGCCACGAGGCCTGACTTTGTCAAACAGGTAAATGAACATACTTCTGTTTCATCGTGATATATTTATATTATTGTTGAAATTATGTTTGTAGAATTTGCTATGCATAAATGTGGATTGTTCGTCCAACGTTGCGTGACCACGTGGCGAAACACGACCGGTTGCGCCGCCATGTTGTATACCTGACGGAACCACTGTTGTTGAACCTATATGTATGTTTGCAGACCAGTGGCTGTACCAGTGAATGTTTATATTATTATTAATTCTGTATGTGTGTAGTTAGCCACGATTGATATTTATGTATGTATAAAAACTTAGAGTTGAGATTCCAGTGGACCACGGAGGTAGCAGAATGTTCGTCGCTTATGTATAGAGATGTGGAGCTATCACTGAGGGCTACTTTGGCTTTCAGTGAGACGCTCTGCACAAACCGATTATTCAGGGTTGTGCAGAATTTCGTCTCTTATATTACAGACGAGCAGGCGAGCTATCCCGTGCGCCCAACTCCACAGGAAAACCAAGTTGGCTGTTTAGCCCCTACAGCACAAGACTGAGGGAGCAACCCTGGAAAACCCCCTGCAAGACCCCACAGCGTGGCAAGGGACCAAACTACACGACGACACATCATGTACCAGAAGCTACCTCAACGAAGGACTTCAAACACACCACACTGCAGTTAAGTGACACGGAAGAAGTGCACCCAAACTGATAGCAAAAGGACCACAGTAGTCCACTCTTCAGAACTGTAGTAAAACGGACCACAGTAGTCCAATCTTCATGAAATCTAGCAGCCAGTGCCCGATGAAGACATAACAGCTGCATAGACTATAAGCGATCGAATTATTTGCATTGACTTATGACATTTTAAGGTAGATTAGTACATCGAAGATCTTGTATAGAGTAGAAGAAATAAATGTGTGATTTTAACTGTTATCAAGTGGCTGGACTACATATGATTCATAGCCGTGTGAAAGCTAGTCTGACAGTGATCTTTTACCATTTTTCTATCTATCTCTGTATCCCAGCCTTAACACAGACCGAGCTAAACAAATAAATTTATTAAAGTAATTCAGCGGGTGACTAACTAGCAGTTCCCATAGAATAAAGCGTGAGGGTTACAGCATCCATTGTGCAGAGCCCAGTAACCCATAAACCTCACGTAACAGAAATAGATGTTGCCTATAGAAATCAGTGTCACAAAGAAATCAGTCTCACATAGAAACTGATGCCATCTAGAAATCAGTGTCACATAGAAATCAGTGTCGCATAGAAATCAATGTCACATAGAAATGGATGCCATCTAGAAATCAGTTCCACATAGAAATCAGTGTTAAATAAAAGCCAACCCTAATTTCTCCCAGTTGGGAAATCCAAATCAAGTGGTCATGCTTGATAATTCGCTACTGCATAGTTGACTATTTATGTAATTGCAATTGGTAATTTTAGCCTCAAGGTAAAAACAACAGAATCTGGGTCTATAATCATACCTACTCCTCCAGATTATAGGAACCTTTGTAATGTGAACTGTGAGGCGTTGTATGTTGGTTTAATCAATTGACGTATAGGCTGTGATGTGGGTGTTTGACGCGATTAGGTGACATGATATATATTGACAGTGTTCCGCGGTTCTATTTTTGTGATCTGATTGCCTGATGTGTGATGTTTGATTGTTTACTTTTGATAGCCTACTTTGCGTAAATGTGAGAAAGCGGTGTGTCTGCTTGCACTGTGCTGTAATGTATTGTATTGCGTATGAACGTATAACCTATATTCTGATGTATTCCCATATGCGCAAAACAAATTCTTCACATGAAGTCAATAAATCTTGAATCTTGAATCTAGTCTACTCATTTTAGCTTGTATTTTAACAGTAATTTTGTAGAGTTCAATGTATATGCCAATTGAGCTCATTTATTGTGGAATTGAATCAGAATCTTTATTGGTTCCGTCCACATGCCAAAGGAAATTTGTGTGCAGTGTACGTATCGTTAGCAATGTTAGTTTGCAAAATAAATCTGTGTGTGTATTATGTCATTCTTAAAGTGTTTGGTTTTTTTTTTTGGTTCCGGTTTTCTTTAGAAGTGGCAATGAGTATTTTAACGCAAGCTAGTGAACGCAAGTAGGCGAAACGCACCTCTTTTTGAAAGATGTTAGACAAAACGGTATTAGATGAAACATGGCGCACCGGTCTGGTGGAAATGGAATTCCACAGCAATATTTGGGCATATCATCGTATTTGCATTTCAGCTGGCTTGTATTTGCATACATCCACCCACGTGACATGTCTGAGTGAAAGGGAGTCATTTGTCGCTATTGTGTGTTTTCTTTTGGCCCTTTTAAATATTCGGGAGGAACGCTCACATGCAATATCGCGCGCACGCGCGCCTACACACACACACACACATACACACACACCCACACACACACACACACACACCCACCCACACACACCCACGCATCTTTCATCCTATATTTTTCGTTGCTTCAAAATAAGACTTTCTGCACTATAATTGTCAAGACTTTTCTCTTGACACAATGACAAGGATTGCATGTGTCAAGGTACCATAATAGTGTGTCTTGTAAACCTTGTTTTAGTTTCATGACAATAAATGTTCGTATTCGTATACACGTACACGCGCTTGTACACAGGCAAACACGCAAACCATGTCGATTACAAGAGTTTGAAATAGAGAGAGAGAGAGAGAGAGAGAGAGAGAGAGAGAGAGAGAGAGAGAGAGAGAGAGAAGTTTAAAAATCGATGTGAAGTTTTGCTCGTTTGTCGAAAAAATATAATCTTTTTGGATGTTGTCAGCGACATAGTGACAGATGATTTTTGGGGCCGATCAACCCCTTTCCGGGGTGACATTTATCTGCTCTTCATGCACTCAGAAATCTTGAAGCTTGCTGTCTTGAGATCAAGAAGTGGATGACTGAAAATAGGCGAAACCTAAATGAAGGCAAAACGGAATTTCTTCTTCTCTGCAGTTCCGCATCGAGGCGTGGTAATATTCCATTAACTACTTTTACAGTTTGCGATGTTCAGATTTCATTCTCCAGTGAACACTGGTTGCTTTTCTTGATGCTGACCTCTCTATGCGCAGTCAAGTATCCTCCATTGTCAGAACATGCTGTTGCCATATTAGATCTATCAGTAAGGCCGGTCGCTATCTAACTCGCCAAGCTGCCAACAGTGTTGCTGTTTCACTCACTCTTTCCAAACTTGATTACTGTAAGTGTAACAGTTTACGTGCAGGTCTACCTCAAACCGAGATAAAGAGATTAAAGGCCATACAGCCAGAGTTGTCGCACGATGCAGAAAGTCTGATCATTGCTCTCTTATCCTCAGAGACCTTCACTGGATTCCTGTCAGGAACGCATCCACCACAAACTACTCTCGCTCACATACTGCCGTATTACATGCAAAACACCGTCCTATCTCACAGATCTTCTGTCATTAATACGCACTTGTCCGGTCTCTCAGGTCGTCTTCTAAACTTCTTCTTGATGTTCCCAGGCCAAACGATGCCAAGACCAAGCGTTGGGGCCAGCGAGCAGTCAAATACCTCGCTCTCATCTTATGGAACATCCTTCCTGAGAGCATCAAGGAGAACCATAGAATCCTTTAAATCTAGCTTGAAAACACACTACTTCTGATTTCTGCCCTTTCCTCAACCATCCGCCGGACCTAATACCACACTGTGCGTATGGGTGTGTGTGTATGTGTGTGTGCGTGTGGGTGTGTGTGTGGGTGTGTGTGTGTGCGCGTGCGTGTGTGTGTGTGTAGGTGTGTGCCAAGGTCAGTGGAGTCATTTTGTTGCTAAGCACGTTTTGCTCAAAAACGGCTAAAGCGATTTGTTGTAAGTTAGAATAGCTAAAGGTAAAAAGGTAAAGGTGGTCCCATAGCCTTGTGGCCGTAGAGGAGCGTGATGTTGGAGATCACACTTATCTTGGGCCAGCGTAATGAGGGTGATGCCCATCTCTCTCCCTCGCTGCTTTACCTTCCCCACCCTTAAGAGAGTAGGTACTCAGTCACAGTTGAGTCAACTGAGGGCGTTGTTATTTGTCGCTTCACGTTTTGCGGTCACCCATCCAAGTGATAACCGCGCTATCTGACACCCCAAGTTAGAATAGAGGTATTTCAAATCATGGGCCATCCTTCAGTTCCAGTCGGGCGTCGGTATGTTGATCCTACGTCTCCCCGATAGTCATTATTTTGTTTTATTGAAGCACACTGTGTGCTTTATGTCAACAGTAAGTCAACTCAAATGTATCATTTTTACTTTGTATCATTTTTACTTTGTGTAGCCGAGCGGAGTATTTGACTCCCGTCTCTCGGCCACGACTTTGGGAACATTGCTCCACCCGAGCTGGTATTTTCATTTTATCCCTCAAAAGAGGGACATAAAAATATTTGCCCTGCAAGGCGGTGAAGCGTGGTTGGGAGTACCGGGTTGCCGGCTACTAATGCCACGCACTCTACTGCAAGGTCGCTGCCACCGACCTGCATAAAATGCCTGCCGATAATGTGGTCCCACTCGCCACCAGAAGCAGCAGGCGAATGGTCAGCCGGGGAGAACAAATGTCGTGTCGCCTTGTCCTGCGTAACCCAATGGCATCCCCAAAGGATTCTGCAAAGCAGGAGCCACCCAAGGCTAGTATAACCAAGAAAACCAAGGTAGACAATTTCTCTCCCAAGCCTCAACCAGTCGCCTCCCTTTCCGCTACAGATCCCACAGCTCAAATGGAACCATGTCCCCATGGTTTCCCCGTTCGCAACAGGTATGTCTGGCACCAACACTGACTACGCCAAGTCAGTCCACACCACGGTCCAGCATCATCCTGATCCCGGTCGTTTGCACCACTTGTAGCCGAGCGGAGTATTTGACTCCCGTCTCTCGGCCACGACCTTGAGAACATTGCTCCAACCGAGCTGTTGTTTTCATTTTATCCCTCAAAGGAGGGACATAATTTATCTGTAACGGAAAGGGAGGCGACTGGTTGAGGCTTGGGAGAGAAATTGTCTACCTTGAATTTCTTGGTTAGACTAGCCTTGGGTGGCTCCTGCTTTGCAGAATCCTTTGGGGATGCCATTGGGTTATGCAGGACAAGGCGACACGACATTTGTTCTCCCCGGCTGACCATTCGCCTGCTGCTTTTGGTGGCGAGTGGGACCACATTGTCAGCAGGCATTTTATGCAGGTCGGTGGCAGGGACTTTGCAGTAGAGTGCGTGGCACTAGTAGCCGGCAACCCGGTACTCCCAACCACGCTTCACCGCCTTGCAGGGTAAATATTTTTATGTCCCTCTTTTGAGGGATAAAATGAAAATAACAGCTCGGGTGGAGCAATGTTCTCAAGGTCGTGGCCGAGAGACGGGAGTCAAATACTCTGCTCGGCTACATTTGTATCATGTTTACTCACCCCTTGGGGTCATGAGCAATCTTGCCACTGTAGATTGTTCTAACCTATAAAGGGAAAAGTGAAAGCCCCAGTTGAAAACCTGTCTTTCCTTTATAGGCATGACCGATTCACTGCGGCAACAGTACCCCCGTTGGAGTGCCGGGGGTTTCAGTATAAATAGTATCCCCACTTTCTGGAAATTTAGTGCTTTAAATTCCCACTGTCGCTGTCTTCCTCATTTGCTCTTTCCCATTCCTGCTCTGTCCTATCACTCTGCTATACTATCTTTTTCTTCGCTAGATCAATGACCTACCTTTTTTTTATTGAAAACTCTTCCTGGACAAGACTCCTTGTTTGTGTATGAGGTCTGTTGGATCAGCTTGGGAGTATTGGACGCTTTCTGCCGGGTGGTCACTAGGGCTTCCTATGATGTTATTCTTTAGCAATATAGGCATTTTATATGTATGTGTTTTGTTGATAATTTATAATGATGTTTGTATTCTATTTTGTTTTTGTAACCGGGGGTTCGATTAGTTGGGGTAAAGCCTCAGCCGTCCCCTGCGTGGGATGTCTTTATTGTAAAGTGACTGGCCGGTGGAGGGCATTCAGTTTTCCCACTAGGGTTGTTTCAGCAGATCTTTTATGCGGATCGGGAGTTGTCCGGTCCTGATTTGGCTCGGAAGAGTCCGCTGGACCTAAAGCAACAATCAATCAATCAATCAATCAATCAATCAATCAATCATGTTTACTTTGTATCATGTTTACTTTGTATCATGTTTACTTTGTATATCATGTTTACTTTGTATCATTTTTACTAAGCATGTTTCCATCATTTGTATTTGTACTGTCTTAAAGGTCAAGGTCATTAATTCACTATTTTGGGGATATCAAAAACAAAATTAATATTAGCGGTATTTCAGATAGTAGTATGTCTTTGCATTTTGTCCTTTTGCTTCGCTAGGGTAAAGTCGCGTCAGAACACTACAACAAAATGAACTCTTCCCATGCCCAAAAGGCTTTTTTTTAATGCTATGTGCGTGATTGTCTACCAATACATGGGAATGGCTCGCCATCTTTGTTTCAGAAATTTAAGTTTGATGTTTTCCAGCTCAGCCTATCCAAAAGTTTAAATGAAGACAGCATAGATGGCGGACGTCGGATGTTGATGTTTTTACTTTCCGCTGATAAATTTGTATTACGTGTACTTACAAAGGACGACGTTCTAACTACCACCACCCCCGGATGTAGGTTCGTACAAGTCTTGAAAAGTCTGGAAAAGTCTTTAAAAATGAGTCTGACTTTCCAGGCCCTTGAAAAGCCTTGTAAATCATTCCCCGGTCTGGAAAAGTCTTGAATCTCAAAAAGATTGCAGAAGTTTCAATCAAACATGCATAAATTCAGAAGAAGAATACAACATAGAAATGTGAACCCTGGTTATATTGACAAGTCGATCTTATACTTTTGTTTTCACTTTGGTGTAACTGAGAGTTGCTTCCCCTACATTCATTTCCGTTCTGTGTTTACATATTCCCGCTTTCTAGAAGTTTCTATCATCATGGGTAAGTGTTCCTTCAACAGTTTATGGCTGGAAAAAAAAAGAATACAGGCCTTGGCTTGCGAAAGATGCAAAGAATATACATGCAGCACATTGCCTTGCCTGTAAAAAATCTTTTGATATTTCCAATATGGGAGAGTACGCTGTGATAAGCCACAACAAAGGTTAGTAGATTGATCACTAGTTTATTATTTCCACTTTCCAGTTAATGTCCTATTGTTTATTATTTTGACTCTCCAACTTTTTTTTTGTGGTGTGGGGGGTCTGTTCAACCCAAGAATTAATATATTAATATTAATTTATTATTAAAAAGATAGTTGAATTGTGGAAAACATACAAATTTTACCGATATATCAGTTTTGAAACAGTGTTAATACAGAATACTCGGCAAAAACATGATTTATTCCCAAGAGGGTAAAGATGGAGGCCTGTGACAACATCAAGAAAGAGTATTTCAAATTTTGCAGAGAGATCCTTGCTAGCCCACATAATGAGAGTTTCCGAAATTTCAACAAAAATGATGAAAAGCAGAGGCTTGATGAACTCTTTGCTACACACATGCCATCCAAATATCCAGATCTTTGGAGTGTTTGAAGTCAACTGCTTCTTCTATCCCATGGGCAAGCTACAGTAAAACGAGGCTTTAGCGTGAACAGACAAACTACATGTGAGAATCTGTCAAAGGAAGCCTTAAAAGCCAAAAGAATTGTTTTGCAAGCGGTACGTGATGCTGGTGATCCTGCTGATGTTGCCATCACCAAAGAGATGCTTAGTTAGGCAAGCTCAGCAAGATCAAAGTACCAAGTATACCGTGAAGAGAAAAAAAAGAAGACAGCTTGTAACCTTAAGAGGAAATCTGATGAGACACAAGATGTCATCGAAATTAAAGGCAAGAGGCAGCGGTTGCTGACAGATGCCAAAAGTTTGTTGGAGTCAGCAGACAAACTTGCAGAAGAGGTAGCGGAAACCAGAAAAATGCCTCTATTGGTTGAGTCAAATGCTTTGAGAAAGAGGGCACCAGAGATGCAGACTGAGGCAGATAGCTTGTGCAAGAAGCTTAACGATCTGCAAGGAAATAAATAACTGTTGAGAAATTTAACTAGTGGATAAAGCCATTTAACTTAAAAAATCAAGACATACAGGACTTTTTTTTAAGCAACAGTGTATGTTATCACAAAGCGTGATTAATTATTATTTTTATTATTAATAATATTATTATTATCATCATCATTATGATCATTATATGCACATGTATGCGATTGAAAGGGACGTCATCGAGTAGTATTGAAAAATTCAAATGTTGGTCTGGAAAAGTCTGGAAAAAGTCTGGAATTTTTAGTTTCAGTTTTTGTACGAACTCTGAAACGTTTATTTCTGTTTCGTGAAAAAACCTTGGGGGGAGGGGAGGGGAGGGAGGAGTAAACAAAGAACAGGAAAAGGAAGAAGAGGAATAAGAAGGAGGAGAAGAAGTGGAGGAGGAAAGAAGAATGAGGAGGAGGAGGAGAAAAAAGAAGAAAGAACGAAAAAGAGAGAGAGAGACAGAGAGGGACACAGAGAGACAGAGAGAGACATAGAGACAGGGAGAGAGAGATAGAGAGAGAGGCAAAGAGAAAGAGAGAGACAGAGAGAGAGACAGAGAGAAATGCAGACAGGCGTGAGATTATAAATATTGAGGCGCGCATGTACAGGTCGCTCTCCCTCCCTCTTCTGTTATCATTGACTTTGTTTACAGAGAGCTAATGACGGAAAACCAGGCGATAAAATAAACAAAGACTAAAAATTAACACATGTTGAAAAAAATTAAGATATGACAAAAGAAAACAAAATTGAAAGCAAAGACAAAAAAGAAAAAGAAAAAAAAAGTTACATAGTAGAAAAAAAAAGAAAAGAAAGAAAGAAAGAAATGAAGAAAAAGAAAAAGAAGAGAAAACTGAAAAAGGGAAAGACAAAAAAAAAAGAAATGATTTTTTTCAAAAACTGAGAAATGTTTTATTAAAAAAGAAAGACAAGTTTGAACCAAAAGTACACACAAAAACAAGTGAATGAAAGAAATAAAAAAAGAAACAAGAATGAATAGAAAGTACAATTTAGAAAACACACAAACAAACACGAAAGTTTGAGATTGCAGTTATAAATGGATGTCTGTCAAAAACAGGGAAACCATGACATGATTTTGTTTTTAACTGAGAAAGGTTTTATTAAAAAAGAAAGACAAGTTTTAACCAAAAGTACACACAAAAACAAGTGAATGATAGAAATAAAAAAGAAACAAGAATGAATAGAAAGTGCAATTTAAAAAACACACAAACAAACACGAAAGTTTGAGATTGCAATTATAAATGGATGTCTGTCAAAAACAGGGAAACCAGGGTTTGCCGTAAGACGATGATTAGAAGAAGGCGGCGAGCTCAATCCGCTCTTTTATCTTTTTATCTTCTTGTTCCCTTCGGAGGCGGGATAGCGTAGGGGTTTGGGCACACCGCTAGAAACGTTTCGGGTTAAGCAACTGTCCGGCGTGAAAGGCAACCAGGAAATCGACCAAACAAAAAGAAGATTTAGATTCAGTTTCACACCAGGAGGGAGCGCCGTTGGCTCAGTGGAATACGCTGTGTGCTGTAATGTTAAGTGAATTGCAGCCTGCATACGCAGGGGTTCCAAGCCCGTTGACGGTTCGAGTATACCCAAAACTAAGAAATCAATCAATAAATAAAAATACCCTGAGGCCCTGCGGCCCTACTTCTTGGGATGAGAGTACAAACCGAGGTCTAGTCTGTGCACGCAAGCATTCCTTAGCACGGACTTTTAAGACGCCCAGCAAACTGTGGGTCCCTTCTCTCCATCCCTGGCCGTCCAGAATTGTGCTCAGTAGTCTGGGCGTCAGACTATGCGCCAGAAAGGCTGCAAGTGGGCGCCTCCAGTGGCCTGAGCTAGACCATTTCTCGGCCAGCGCCTTGAGCGGCTCTTGAGCTGGAAGAGCGCTATGTAAGAACGAGGAAACAAAGAAAAAATAAATAAATAAACAAAAACAGTGACGTGGAATGCATAAGGAATCCATTTGGCGGTATTGCACGTCTGCACATTTCACACTCCAGTTTAACGTCCACAGCCGCCATCGGCGATACGGCAGGCCGGGATAAACATCTCACGGAATATGGGGTAGGACCTAAATCAACACTGAACCTCCAGAGCGATTCCTTCAGAGCGATTACACTGCTAAGATGGACAAGAAAAATGGACGCATACTGTACATACGGAATGAGACTTAAGTCCATCAAGGTGGCTCAACGGTCAGGAGCGTGTAATATCGCAGCAGGTTTGCAGCAAATGGGAGTTTCTTTTTTTTTTAAATCAATAATTTCTGCAAGCGCCTGGAGTTGCTCTTTGAAGTGATAAGTGCGCTCAGCAAGTACAGTTAATATTGTCCTCTTAAGACCCTTTGTTTTGTACGGATTTGAAATAATGATCGCTTTACAATTCCTTCAAAGTTTTAGTTTTATTTTTCCTCTTCTTCCATCGTTGTTTCCTTCACAGGTTAATGGATCCTGTTCTCGTGGGTCATTAAAGCGTTAAATGCATTGGTTTTTTCTCCTCTTCACTTTGCCAACGATTTTCATCTCTTTTCTTCTTTTTGGGATCTTGTTGTCTTTGCTTAATGATTTTTGCTTTTCGGGTTTGAAATCAAAGTTGTTGTTTTGGGTGTTTTGTAGTTTCAGTTTTTCTGATATTGTCTGGTACGTGTACCCTTGCCATGCCTTTTGTATTTTTTTTTAAAAGAGATTTTTGAGATTTGTAACTTATTGTGCATATGGCACAACACAGCATCATGGTCTCTCTCTTTTCTCTTTCTGTCTTTGTCTAGATCTCTGTCTGTCTCTATCCGTCTGTCTCTCCCCCCCTCTCTTCCCTTTCCCCCCCTATCTCTCTCCCTCCCCTTTTTTGTGCCATCCACCTTCTTTGTCTATTTCTCCTCTCACTTGATCGCGATCAGCAAAAACAACGAACAAAAAACACACAAATCACAGGTCAAGGGTACTGGTGCGTTTCTAATGAACAGAACCTGATTTCAGACATACACTGTTGCACAATGCGTCATCTGCTTTGATCATAAGACAACAGGCTTCCCTCGCCTCTACCTCCCCACCTCTCTCTCTCTCCCTCCTTCTCTCTCTCTCTCTCTCTACTACGCTCTCTCTCTCTCTTCATGCGACCATTACGTCGTCACATGGACCTAATTTTAAGTTACTCCTAAATCTCCCCCATCCTCCCCCACACACGCACACCCACCCACCCACCCCCCACACACACACACCCCTATAGTATTCAAACTTATACATAACTAATTACGTCTCTCTCTCTCTCTCTCTCTCTCTCTCTCTCTCTCTCTCTCTCCCCCTCTCTCTCTCTCTCTCTCCTCTCTGTCACAAGAGCCCCGTTTCCACTGCCTTTGAGATTTTGCTTGTATAGTCAGTATAAACTTAGTAGGTTACTGTTAGTCTAAAGCAGACGACAGAAGTGTTCATGCGTAGCAGGTAAGCTGACGATAGCCTAGTAGGCAATGACATCATCGCAGCCTACGATTTAGCTTCGAATTTTACAGCCACTCAGAGTTGTTTCAGCCAATCGGGACACAGCTAGGTTAGGTAGAACCATTTCTACCTGGACAGTCAAAAGCCAGGTAGAGGGTCAGTCTTCGTTGAAACGCTGAGCAGTACACAATACACTCAAGCAGAAATCTCTCTCCTGAGAAGATTAGACAGCAGTACTTGTTGAATATTCAAATTCAATCAAGTAGCCACGGCCTGACATTGTCAAAGAGACGAGCGGGCGTTATATCGTGAGCCCAACTCGGCACAAGACACGAACCAGTCGTCGCCGAACGTTGGCTGCCGAGGCATCGAACGCACTGCGCTAAGATAGCCCACCCATCTAGCCACCACAAGGAGCAGACGCCCCGACAACACAGCTTGTCACCGAAGCGACCTCAACGCAGCGCTTCAACCACACAGTTAAGTGCCACAAGAAACAGTGCACTAAAACTCTGTATAAACCGGACCACAGTAGTCCACTCTTCAAGAACTCTGACCATTAATGCAGAAAGTATCCAGTGCCCTATGATGACAAAGTAGCTGCCTCGATTATCAGCGAGCGAACCATTCGCATTGACAATTGAACTTTTAAGTTAGTTTCGTACTTCAAAAATCGTGTATAGAGCAGAAGAAATAAATGGGTGATTTTTACTGTTATCAAGTGGCTGGACTACATATGATTCATAGCCGTGTGAAAGCTAGTGTGACAGTGATCTTTTACCATTTTTCTATCTATCTCTGTACCCCAGCCTAAACACACGCCGAGCTAAACAAATAAATGTATTAAGTGAAGTCATAGGGAGATAACTAGCTATCCCCATCGACTAAGACGAGGAGGTAATAGCAGTCCATTGTGCAGAGCCCAGCAACAATAAAACCCCCGTCACACTCTCCATCCCCTCTCATGGTTGCAATGTTTCTTGAAAGTCTCCCGGACTTGCAGGGTCCTCCAGTTTACGACTTAAAACTTTATCCTATCATATACCGTAACCCGCGTACTTCATCTCTTCTCTGTCCTCAACAGCCCTCATGGCTTCGCTCAGTCTCAGGCCAGTCCATTCTCGAATGTTATCATCCCACCTCTTTTTCTGTCTCCCTCTTCTTTTGCCTCCTTGCTCCGTGCCTTGCGGGATGGTCTTTGCAAGGTCTGATGCTCTGGTGACGTGGCCCTACCATCGGAGTTTCCGTTTCTTCACCACTATGAGCTTGTCATCGTGTTGTGCAATGGCTTGTGGGATGGTCTGTCGAAGCCTTACTTTTGAGTGTAGACTGATGCTCCTGTCTTTCCAAAAGGGTTTCAACCTTGTCAGGGCAGCAATTGTTTGCGCCTTCCTGGAGAGAACTTCCTGTCGGGACCCATTGTCTGAAACAATGGCTCCTAAATATGTGAAGCTATTCACCTTGTTGAAGGATTGGCCTTGGACTTTGATGTCCATGTTGATGCCATTGGTGTTAGTATTGTTGGTCATCATTTTGGTCTTCTCTGCACTTATTTCCATTTTCAACCTCAGAATAATCTGCGAGAAATACCTACAGCATCAACAACATCTATATCATGTGTTTGTAGACTTAAAGAAAGTGATTGACCGAGTTTGGCGTGCAGCTCTATGGGCAACCATGAAACAGTCCTAAAATTATTGAAGTCATAAAAGCCTGTATGAAATTGATTCGTCAGACTGTCATAAACAGTACTTTACGTCATAGTGTTCTAATACGTGTAGTCGTTTGAGAGCGCACGTGAACGAGTGGGGGAGGGGGGAGGAGAGAAAGAGAAAGAGAGGGAGAAAGAGAGGGAGAAAGAGAGAGAGAGAGAGAGAGAGAGAGAGAGAGAGAGAGAGAGAGAGAGAGAGAGAGAGAGAGAGAGAGAGAGAGAGGTTCGGCACAAAAGGGTTACAACATTTTATATTATTATTTTGTTTAAGGTAAAACATAGTGTTCCGGCCATGGCCGGCCGGCCTTGTAGAGTAATGAAAGCGATCTGAGTTTTAGAGACTTCGAGTTCGGTTCTCAATGATGGCACTCTTGTCGGGAAGTTACGCCAAACTTTTTAACTACATCGTACATCGATAACAGGTTGTTCAGATATTTTAACTTTGATCGATGTGAGTTCCCGTTTCAAAGTTTACGCATTTAAGAAGAAAATAGAAGAAAAAGCAGAAGAAGGTTGAGGAGCAGAAGTCAAAGAAGAAGGAAGAAGAAGAGGAGAAGTAGTAGTAAGATGAGGAGGAAGGGAGGGACGATGATGAGGACAATAATAATGATGAAGATGATGATGATGACGACGACGACGACGATGATGATGATGATGATGGTGTTAATGATGATGACAGTAGTGGCGGTGGTGGTGGTGATAAATATAGCCCATCATTTTGTACAAATGGTTAGAAACAGTGGAGACCAGTATTTGCAATGTAAAAGATGTGAAAAAGCCGGAACTTGGCTATAATAAATGCTATTCCGAGGTTTTAAGGTTATTTACATCTACGACAAATTCGTCTGTGTAATGGCTTTAGACTAGTTCGAAGTTTTGATTTCTGTTAATATGGAGGACGGTTAAGGGTTGCAGAAATGGAAACGTAAATATAAATAATTATGGAGATGTATTAAATGGTCCACTACAATATTGTGATATCAATTTTGCATGTGTGTGTACGTGTGTGTGTGTGTCTGTATGTGTGTTTGTGTGTGTGTGAGAGAGAGAGAGAGACAAAGAGAGAGAGACAAAGAGTTTACTTAGGAAATGTCATTGTTGTCACATTAAAAGATTATATAACGTGTAATCGTAGCTCACAAACCGACCACAAAGCGTTGAGTTGTAGGCGTCTCATCCTTGTTGCCTAAACAAACCACTGTGCCTACTGTACACACTTTTCCTGCGGTGCTATTTTGAGAATCAGCGTTGATGCTATTGATAAGCACATAAAGACGACGAAGGCATCGTTTCATATCAAACCGTAGTTTTGAAAGAGATTTTTTTGGGGGTGGCTTAATCTTTTTTTCCAAGGTATGGCAACACTCACTGAGATTTTGAAAATAATATGTGGCGCTGAATTGCGTGAGCTTGAGGCTCTTTAAGCGAGTAAGTTTTAGAAATAGCATTTTTTAAAATTACTTCTGTACATTTATTTTAGACAAACTAGTTGGAAACTTTCTCTTCAATTGCATTTGCTGCACTCTTCAAGTGTCACATAAGAATCCGTCGCTCGTAAAAATTTGTAAAAGCAAACAATTATACGTAATACCGCACACAGGATTTTTTTTAATTGTAGCCTATATATTTAGGGGTATTTTATACCCTGGTTGTAATTATCGCACCCCTCTAAGAACAAATATAAGCTGCTTAGATAAGATCTCCATTGATCTCATCGTTGTACTCCCAAAATATGAGTGACAATTGTACACCGCTCTATAAACAAATATAAATTATTTAGATAAGATCTTCATTTGTCTCATCATTGCACTCCAGAATATGAGCGACAATTCGACACCGTTCTAAGAACAAATATAAACTGTTTAAATAAGATCTCCATTTGTCTCATCATTGCACCTCCAGATATGAATGACAGTTGGACACCGCTCTAAGAACAAATATAAACTATTTAAATAAGATCTCCATTTATCTCATCATTGCACCTCCAAATATGAGCGACATTTGGGCACCGCTCTAAGAACAAAAAGAAACTGTTTATATAAGATCACCCTTTGTCTCATCATTGCACCCCCGAATATGAGTGACATGTTGACGGGATGTTATCTTGTCAAAGTTCCACCCTAATGTAGCTGTGGTATGCAAAACAAGAGCAAAAGGACGTCACTGACTTATTTCATTGGTCTGCTGAGAGACCATTACATTTCAATCACGAGATCCTGTTTTAGTCAGAGGAAATGGGAGACGCCTGACGCAGCAAGAAGAACGGAACAATTTTTGGCTTTTAATAAAGTCTGTTGGTCTCAAACGATCTGTGTAGCTGTAGTGTGTGTGTGTGTGTGTGGGTGGGTGTGTGTGGGTGGGTGAGTGTGTGTGTGTGTGTGTGTGTGTGTGTATGCTGTGTACATGCATTTTTGTAATGAGAGTTAAAAGCCCTTGCCGGAAGGGCTGTTAAGCGCAAGCGCGTGATGCAAAATTGCGGAAATGTCTGTCCTGTTGTAAATTTTCAATAAAGAGGGAAAAGAGCCCTTAGCGGAAGAGCGGTTAGGCGCATGCGCACGCGGAACATTGCTGAAACGCCGACGGGTTCCAAAGAGCCACGCTGTAGCATGGTTCCTCATTGATGGGTCCTTGGGCTTCATTGACTATTTGTGGGTGGGGAACAAGGGGACGAAAGCAGGGGGGGGGGAGTGAGGAGCGGAGGGAAAGGGGGGATGGGTGAGGGAAGGAGGCTGGAAACAGGGGCAATTTCTGTTTAGGTTTACCTTACTTGCCTAAGGACATGTAGCAAATAAAAAAAATTGAATAATTATGTGACTGCAAGATCCAGCTAAGTTGATTTTCGATTTTTCCGTTGTCTTCTTCTTCTTCTTCTTCTCTTCCTTCATCATCATCATCATCATCATCATCATCATCATCATCATCATCATCATCATCATCATCATCATCATCATCATCATCATCATCATCATCGTCATATTTTTATCTTTCTTCTTCTTCTCTTCCTTCATCATCATCATAATCATAATCATCATCATCATCATCATCATCATCATCATCATCATCATCATCATCATCATCATCATCTTTCTTCTTCTTCTTTTTCTTCTCCTCCTCCTTCTTCACACAGCGTTTAGATTAATATTCGTAAATATCAGACAGTAAAAAAAAAAACCACATGTATGAATATAATTATAACCAAAAATGTTTTCTTTTTGCTTGAATTAGGTGCCTTTTACCTCATTTTGATATTAGGCTGAAGTTCAAGCCTCTACCATTTGCATCAGCCCGTTTATCTGGGACTCTGAGTTTGCTTAAATATATTGCAAATCTGTATCTGTTCATCGACTTGTCTTGCGTCGTCTGATTTGCCTTGATCCGAACATAACGCTGGTCAAACATCATCAGTGATATTATCTGACGTTAGCCCGTCAGATTATCCTGCTGTGGACACATCGTGTTTGATTTATTTGCTCTGGGAACCCATTAGTAATCCTAAATGTTGCTCAGCTGCTTACTGAAGCTTCGGCTTGGTACATTGTTTCACGGTATGGAACAAGATTTTCTCCTTACTGTGTTAAGGCGAAAACCGAATGAATTTAGGATCTGTATGGTCAAGTCTCTACATTTAATATTTATATTGTTTATAACATTCCCTTTGCAATTATTTAAAAGCTTTTGACACACGCCTGTAAATTAGTTTACATAAAGATGTTGAGTAATCCAGTTTCTATTAAACAGACGACCTTGCTTGAGCTAGATCCTGTACGGGTTAGCGCCTTGAGAGGTTCTTGAGCGCTATATATAACCATAAAATAAATACAATGAATAAACAGATCCGAAACGCATAAAGATAGACACAATCTTATAGAGATCCTATCCTATCCTATCCTATCACGTAACTCGGAGGTCGTAGGGGCACCACAGATGATCGTTTAACCAGCGCACTCCATCTTTCTCTGTCTTCAGCAACCCTCATGGCCTCGCTCAGTATCTAACCAGTCCATTCTCGAATGTTGTCCTACCACCTCTTTTTCGGTCTCCCTCTTCTTCTACCTCCTTGCACCGTGCCTTGCAGAATGGTCTTTGCAAGGCCTGATGATCTGGTGACGTGGCAAAATACCATCGGAGTTTCCGTTTCTTCACCACTGTGAGCATATCATCGTGATGTCTAATGGCTTGCGTGATGGTCTGTTTGACTTCGTCGTTGGTGATGTGCTGGGTATAGGAAATGCCCAGAAGCCTTCTGTAGCACCTCATCGCCATGCTTTGTATTCTTCGTTGTAGATAAGCTGTGAGGGTTCATGTTTCGCAAGCGAATAGGAAGACGGAGATGACAAGGAAGCGCAGCAGCCTTATAGAGATAATAAAACGGTATGGTTACTTTTCCTCAAATTTGAAGTTTTGTTTCACAGCTACAGCAGCAGCAGCAAGAACAACAACAACAACAACAACAACAACAACATTGCAACATCTTTTGAACTAACTTGACTTTCCAATTACTTAAATTGACGTGTAAGATATTATTGACACATTTTATAATTTTACGGGCATCCTGCGTAGACCGACCGAAAACATGGATACTAAAAGTCGCCTTTTTGAAGTTTTCATCTCCTTCATCTTTGATGACGGGAATGGCCGAGTCAAGGGAGGCAATCCCCGATTTGGGGGATAATCCGGGCGTTAAGGATGTCGCCCTCAACGCTCGATATGAACGGAGTTACTGACATTTTATCATGACCCGATTATCTGTTACACTCGATGTTGTTTTTTCTCTATCAGTAGTTGATTCAGCCCCGATGCTTGAAATCCTGATAGGTGTAACTCAGATTCGTTTATCCACGCAACCTGTTCAATCATCAACAAGGCAGGAGTCGTCTTTTGAAGTTTTCCACTTTTATTCAACAACTGCATACAATCGTTCAATCGCTTTTCACTTTACAATTTCTCGACTATCAACTTTCTCTACTTTCAACTCTCTCTTTTGATACAGTGAGGCACTATATATATATATATATATATATATATATATATATATATATATATATATATATATATATATATATATATATATATATATATATATATATATATATATATATATATATATATATAGTCTCTCTACACTCCAAAAAGGGCGAAAATACCCCCAACGTGAAACACCACAACCAATCAGAACAAGCTTTATCATCACTGTCTCACGTCATACAACCTTATTTGGGATGGAAGCTTCTATAGTTACCACTAGAATTATCCATACGGTTCGATCGATAGTAAACAACCGACTCTAGAAAATTCTCAAATAATATCGACCAACTAAAATTACCAACGTTATACAAAGCTTCTTTTAACAACAACGCAAAATCAAATCAAAGACAAATACACTCTATTATTGCATGCGTTGCAAAATAAAACGAACAGATCAATCGCGCGCGTGCCATTCGGACCGCCGCGCGAGTCTCAACGTAACAGTATCGCAAAACACGCGTTTGTGTCTCTCACTCTCTCTCTCTCACTTTCACTCACTCTCTTTCAAACTATTTCTGTGTGCAGATGTATGCTTATCTCTGTCCCTCTCTGTCTCTGTCTCTCTCTCTCTCTCTCTCTCGTTCAACGACGCAACGCGGTTAATAAAAGCAGATTTTTTTTGTGTGTTACTCCCCTATACGCACTGTGTTCGGGGTCGTTAATTTACTTTTTTTTTTTGGTTGTTGTTTTTAATTAAGCGTCATTATATGATCCTCTTCAATTTGCATACAAACCCAATCGTAGTACCGACGACGCTACTCTGACGCTTCTCCACAATGCGTATGATCACTTAGAGACCTCTGGTTCCTTTGTCCGTATTCTATTTATAGACTTTTCTTCTGCTTTCAATACCATACAGCCACACCTCATGGCTCAAGTCCCCTATACGCTGATGTGTCCGGGGACGGTAATCTATACAACGCAACGCAACTCATGGCTCAGAAGCTTTTGTCTTACACTGTCCCTCCTAGACTCGTCCTGTGGATCGTTCACTTCCTCGTGTCCAGATCTCAGGTTGTCCGCTTTCACTCTGCTGTCTCATCTCTCAAACAAACGTCCACAGGAGCTCCTCAGGGTACGGTTCTTTCTCTGGTACTTTTCACGCTCTACACAAACGACTGCAGAGGAACTGATGCCTCACCGGTCACAAAGTACTCGGATGACTCTGCCCTTGTGGACCTGTCCAATTCAAATGCTGTGTATTTCTCTGCAGTTGATAGGTTCAGCTCCTGGTGCAAACAAAACTATCTGGACTTAAATGTCAAGAAAACTAAGGAACTGGTCATTGACTTTCGTAAAAACAACACTCTCATTCCAGACCTTGTCATTGATGGTGTTACAGTCGAGAGAGTCACCCAATACAAATACCTGGGAACCATCATTGACGAGAAACTGAACTTCACTGCAAACACCCAGGCCATACACAAAAAATGACAGTCTAGAATTTACTGCCTTCAAAAACTTCGAAATCTCCAAGTCAGTAGCCGCATCCTTCAGACCTTTTACTCTTCTTTTATTGAGTCCGTTCTTACCTTTTCTTTTATCTGCTGGTATGGAAGTTTGTGTGTAAAAAACAAAAGTATGCTGGATCGAGTAGTGAAAGTCTGTGGGAGGGTTGTGGGAGTGAAACAAGAGAGTCTGCAGGTGTTGTATGAAAGACGTGTTGTGCGGAAAGCTAGTTGCTTTGTGCTGGATAGCACTCATGTGCTTGCGCACCACTTCCAGCTCCTGCCTTCTGGAAGGCGCTACCAAACACCAAGGGTCAGAACTCTCAGAACGAAAAACAGTTTTATTCCAAAGGCTGTCTCATTACTTAATAAATGACATGTGTGTGAGTATGTGTGTGTGTGTGTGTGTTTTGTTTGCCCAAAATAATCTCATTTCACATTTGCTGTCGTTTAATGTTAGCATGCATAAGTGTAATTATATTCATATGTGATTGTGCATTTTTATCCTCATTGTCATTATGATTGTTGTTATTATTATTGTGATGTTTATTCCTTGTTGATTGTAATTGTACACCACAATGTAATTTCTTGTTAAAGATAATAAAGTTGTCTTATCTTATCTTATTTAGTTATGTTAAGAGCAGTGAGCCCAGCCTTGAGCTATACAAGCCTACTTTAATAAATAATAATAATAATAAATAAATGACAATATTCGACTAATATATGATATTATCAGTTATCTGAATAAAAACGATAAGCCAGGATTACTTTTATGCCTAGATTTCGAAAAGGCTTTCGATTCCATAGATTGGATATTTATGAATAAAGTGTTGCTTGCCTTTGGTTTCGGCAATGATTTCTGCAGATGGATAAAAACCTTTTATAATGATACTAAAGCGTCCGTTTCTGTTAATGGTCAAATATCAAGCTGGTTTAATATTGAACGTGGCTGCAGACAAGGAGACCCAATCTCACCATATATTTTTGTTTTATGTGTCGAGATCTTAGCAATAATGATCCGTGAAAATAAGGAAATCGAAGGCATAAAAATTAACGAAGTAGAACATAAAATTACACAATACGCAGATGACACCGAAATGTTATTAAATGGCACTAGAATTTCTTTTGAAGAAACTATCAAAACCATTGACAATTTTTGTAATCTGTCAGGGCTCTCTTTGAACGCAACAAAAACAAAAACTAACGCAATATGGCTGGGCAGCCGGCGTAACTCATCAACAAAATTTATGCAACATCTTCGTATAACCTGGAACCCTGAAAAGTTTCAAGTGTTGGGTATTTGGCTGACAAGTGACTTAGAAAACTGTATTGGTATCAACATAAAAGATAAATTGATAGAAATAAAATCATTGTATAAAATATGGCTCAAAAGACAAATAACCCCCCTCCCCCCGGGGAAGAGTACCAGTGTTGAAATCACTTATTTTGTCAAAATTAATTTATTTGTGGATGCTACTGCCAAACCCTCCAGATGATGTAATAAATATGATTCAGACATCAGTTTTTGAATTTGTCTGGAAAAACAAAAGAGATAGAATTAGTCGAAAAAGTGCAGTTAAGAATATAACAAATGGAGGTCTTGGTATTCCAGACATTGAAATGTTTATTAAAGCCTTAAAAATATCATGGTTAAAAAAACTTAAATATGGTAATCAAAAATGGAGATATATACTTTTGACGGAATCTTCATGTTTTGAAAACGTTGAAACACTAGGAGCGGATTTTCCAATGCTAGAAAACTGTAATAATTTTTGGAAAGAAGTTTTGCATTCGTACAAAGATTTATCAAATCATATTATTTTGGGAAAACCGGAAGAGATTATCTCTGAAAGGATTTTTTATAATCAGAATATACTCGTAAACAACAGACCCATTTTCTATAAAACTTGGTATGAGAAAGGGGTGTTTTGTATTGGACGCTTATTAAAGGAAAATGGATCTTGTTTATCTTTTCAAGAGTTTGTACACAGATATAATGTTCAAACCGATTTTGTTACGTACACTGGTTGTGTGCAGGCTGTAAAAAAAGTATATTAACTCTTTTGAGGTACCGATCGTTAATAATAACTTTAGCATTAACTAAACTATGGACTGTTCTGAATTCAGTTCAAAAATGTGCACGAGTTTATTACGATCTTCTGACATCAAACGAAATACATCCTAACTGCTGTAAGACATGGGAACAGAAATATGGTAAAGATTGTAATTGGAAAATAGTTTTTAAGAAAATCCAAAATATACCTGATGTTAAACTTAAATGGTTCCAGCTACGAATAGTGCATAGGATTATCGCCACAAACACTATTCTGTCAAATATGAATGTTCGAACGGATTCATTATATTATGTTCTTTTTGTACAATCGAGCGAGAAAGTATACAACATTTGTTCTGGCAGTGTGCACACATCCAGGCATTCTGGAATCGGTTTGGACATGTAGTAAGGAATAGTTGTCAGAATGTTATTAATATGCATTTGAACGAAAACATTGTACTGTTTGGTTGTGGTGATCATTTTAGGTCAGACGTGATTTTCGATAGGATAATTGTTCTTGCCAAGTTTTTTATCTATAAGTGCAAGTTGAACAACTGTATTCCAACGTTTGCTGTGTTTAAGTCTTATTTAAAAACTCGGTATGAAATAGAGAGACAAGCATCATATTTATTAATGAATACACACAAAGTGTACAATGAATGGCATCCTTATACACCTTTGTTTATGTAATCTTGTTGTATACTAGAAGTAGTTTGTATAAGTTAGAGAAAAAAAGAAGAAAAGATTAAACCGTTTTCTTTTCTCTCATTATTCATTGAACGCTGCAGTGCATCTTTATGAAAGTGGTTGTTATTACCTTTTGTTTTAAATGCATTAAGTCAACGCCAGTCTATCCCTCTACTAACTTTTTTCCCCTCCCACATTTAAAAAAAATAAAATTTTAAAAACTTTTATTCATGTAATTATTTTTTTGATTGGTTGTTTTGTAGGTGTTTTTTTTCAATTCATTTTAAGTTTGTCCCACTTACAGTAAATGAAAAACTAAGTGTACGCGGATTGATTTTATTCTGTTTCAGGATTCACATTTTTTTCACATGAGTGTGATGTTTGCAATTTGTTTTCTGTGCTAAACACTTAAAGTGAACAATGGTAATGTGGGGCTTCTTTTTCTTTTCAATTCCATTTATTATTAACTATTGTAATCTATTTGGCTAATCTGTATTGTTCTGTTATATTTATATATGTATCTTTATATAAAATACTTTGACATACATAACGGATTGACATTGGAAATGAGCATTGTATACACTTGTACTGATGTCAAAGGAAAAATAAATCAAAGAAAAACAAATTAAATAATAATATTTAAATAGAGATGCTGCTGACCCGGTTGTTATGTTGTTTGTCAGCTTTTAGGAACTACAAAAACAACATATAATCCCTGTTAATCAGGCAGGATTTCAATAAGGCCGATCCACTATAGATCACCTGGTTAAATTAAACACACGAATTAACAGACAATTTTCTAATAAAAAGAGTATTTTACCAACGTTGTTTTTTTTTAAATCTGTGAAAGGCCTACGACAGGGCAACATTAATATTGAAATTAAAACATATAGGACATGTATATAGCTATATTAAAACCTTCCTTTCAGGTCGAGAAATAATCGTTCGAGTTGGTAATTCTTACTCGGCATGGCATAAAACAGCCATTGGAATTCCTCAGAGAGCCTTAATTTAACCTTTTTTATTTTCAATATTTTAATTCCTATCCTACCGTAACCTATCCTATCCCGTAACTCGAAGGTCGTTTGGGCACCACAGATGATCGTTTAACAAGCGTACTCCATCTTTGTCCTCTGCATGGCATCTTTTTCTGTCCCCCTCTTCTTCTGCCTCCTTGCACCGTGCCTTGCAGGATGGTCTTTGCAAGAGCTTTTGCTCTAGTGACGTGGCCATACCATCGGAGTTTCTGTTTCTTCACCACTGTGTGCATGTCGTCGTGTTGTCCAATGGCTTGTGTGATGGTCTGTCGGATTTCGTTGTGCTGGGTCTAGGAAATCCCCAGACGTCTTCCGTAGCACCTCATCTCCATGATGTATGCTACAGAAGATTTCTGGGCATTTCCTATACCCAGCACCTTTTAACAACTAATGTTAGGTAGGTTGGGTTTGGGCGCGCCACAGGCTGCGACTACGCCTTCCCCAGGAAAGGCGGCCCAGAATTTCCCGATAAAATCTCAGGGACAATAAAGCATTAAAAAATTTTTTTTAAAATTTAATTCATGAATTACCTCAAACTTAAGTTTAAAACTATCGCTAGTTCAGTATTCCGATGACATAGCGGTCTGGTTGAATGTATCGTTGAGAAAGAAAACATCCATTTTGGAAAATAAAACAGTGCTAAACTTTATCAAAATGAAATAAATAATATTATACTTTATATGACTTTAAATGGTCTGGCATTATCTAAAGAGAAGACAAACATGATCTTATTTAATAATGGTCAAGAGCCAAGGCAACTGCCAAAATTTTTCATTAACAAAGAGGAACTGAAATATGTTAAAGAAGTGATATTTTGTGGCGCTTTTTTAACGTGGAAGTTGCACTGGAAAAAAGCATATTGATTATTTAATACATAGAGCCGTTAAAAGGTATAATCTGTTGAAAATCATTGCTAAAATTAAACTTGGGGCCAAGATTCAAAAGTTTTAGTTAATTCATCTTGTGCTCTCGTTACATTGAAAACACAGTATGGACAGAAAGTTTACTTCCCTGCTCCTGTCTCTACCTTAATACATTACAGTGTTTGGATAGCAAAACTATCAAAGTAGCACTAGGTGTTCCCATTCATACTAAAACTAGTTTAACGTTTGAAGTAGCAGGTGTTATTCCTTTAGAAAAATGGAGGAAAATGATGTTCTCAAAATATATTATGAGAACAGCTGCGGTAGATAATAGCAAATAGAAAAACTTCTAGTTAAGATCAGATGTCAACTTCCCTAAAAGAGCTCACAATATTAGAATGTTTCAAACTATTGCAACGTATACAAAAAACTTAGTTCAGAAAAAAAAGAATTATGTATAATAGAGAATTAATATCACCCATCCCTCTTTGGGAGCTTGAAAATGCAAGTTATGATATAAACTACTCCACTGAAAAAATAATGAAAATACCAGCTTACTCATATCTGATGTTAATATTCATCTATCGGAAAAAATATTAATCTTCTCTAAAAATGTGCACTGATGGTTCTATTATAGAGACAGGTGAAACAGTTATACCTCATTAAAAAAATCGAAATCATATTTAGGTAAGAGAAATTCGATTTTCACTGCTGAACTTCTAGCAATTTTAATGGCATTAGATAAAATCATGAACATATCATTTTATATAATTATTATTGTAATAATTATAGATTCTAAATCAGTACTTCAGGTGTTACATTCTAATTCTTTTAAAGAAAGAAAAGACCTTATCATTGAAATGAAACACCTCGTTAATAATTTAATTGTAAATGATACAAATGTAGACGTTTTTGGATCCCCTCTCATTGTGGCTTTCAGTACAATGACTGGACAGATCGAGCTTAAAGAAACGGTGCTTTACGTATAAACGCGATCAATACCATTGACTGCCAAAGAAGTTTCTAATTTGATAGTTCAAGACGTCAAGAAAGATTGTCATTTCAAGCAACATTATTATAAACATTGTGGAATTCCCAGATCTGTTACTTGCATGGCCTACCGAATTTATATGAATTCTGAGAGAGCCAAGGATGGTAAAAATGTTGTGTACGTAGGCAAAGACAATTTTATTTGAAACATGCATTTTATATCAGTGCCATACTGTGAACGATGATTTGCCAAAATAGGAGACATTAGCTTTGAAATGTGTTTTCAATTGGCCAAAACGTTTATGTCCTCTCCAGTTGGTCAGTTCCTATGATGCATGATTATTAACTCTGACCGCCCGAATTTATTAATTTACAACAGTTTTTGTTTTTCCTTACTGTATAGTTGTGTACGATCATTTATTTTATTATATTTTTCTTTGTGTTATCATTTCGATGAAAAAGACAATAAAACAAACAAACAAACAAACTTGAATGAACTAATGTTCACACATAATTATCTGCATCACCTATCCTTTTTACATTCACAGTCAGTGTTGCACCCACCGGAAAATTAAGATTAAACCAGAAAATTAGCATCTTTCAAACGTTCCATTTTTATATAAATCTTTACACTCATTTGCTTAGTTCTATAAACAGCACTACAGGGAACTGTGTATAGATTGCACTGCACAGTTGGTTGTTTACACACCAAGGAAAAGAAGCCGGAACTTCAAAGCTTTGCCGTCAGTTTGAGCAACGATCGACCACAGTCACCCGATACACATTGGTCGAACGCTACCAGAAGCATATGGGGCGCCATGTGTCCATTTATTCTATGTGACTATTCTATACATAGAATAAATTATATGCACATAGAAAGCATTCTATGCACACAAAAAGCATTCATTAGTTAAAATTCCATTTATAAAAAAGAAACCAATATTGTAAGTCATAGAATAAAATTCTTTGTATAGAATAACATTCTATAATATAGTGTAAAATTCTATGTCCACAATAAAATTCTATGTATATAATAACATTTTATAATAGAGAATAAGATTCTATGTATGTAATACAATTCTATATTATAGAATGCACTTGTATGCATAGAATTATATTCTATAACATAGAATGAATTCTATTACAAAGAATGAATTCTATTACAAAGAATGAATTCTATAACATAGAATTTATTCTATGTGCATACAATTCATTCTATAACATAGAATGAATTCTTTAACATAAAATAAATTATATGACATAAAATGAATTCTATGTGCATATAATAAATTGTATAACATAGAATGAATTCTATAATAAAGAATGAATTCTATATGCATAGAATGAATTTTATATTATAGAATGAATTCTATGACATAGAATTCATTCTATGACATAGAATGAATTCTATAGGCATAGAATGAATAGTATAACATAGAATGAATAAGATGACATAGAATGAATTCTATGACATAGAATAAATTCTATAACATAGAATGAATTCTATAGCATAGAATGAATTCTATGTTACAGAATGAATTCTATGTCGTAGAATTCATTCTATGCTATAGAATTCATTCTATGCTATAGAATAAATTCTATGTCATAGAATTCATTCTATGTCATCTTATTCATTCTATGTTATACTATTTATTCTATGCTATAGAATTCATTCTATGTCATAGGATTCATTCTATGTCATAGACTTCATTCTATGTTATAGAATGAAATCAATACATACACTTTTTTTTAAAAATAGTAAAAACTGGGGCACTGTCGAGGTATAGAGAACATTTTTTATGGCATGGGACTGTATTGCAGAGAGATATACACATTGCCACATCCCATCACCACACCACATCACTCTACATCACACTGCACCACAAATGTGATGGGTAGGTGTGGTGGAGTGATTAGGTTATGTGATGATGTGGTCTGATTCACTACCTTTTAAGGCATAATAGAACTGTATTGCAGATACATACATACACATTACCACATCACATCACCACACTACATCACTCTAAATCACACCACACTGCACCACAAATGTGATGGGTGGGAGGGGTGGGGTGATTAGATTATGTGATGTGATTCACTGATGCCATGATATGTGCTGTCTGCTGCAATGTGAAGATGTGCTGCTGCTGTGATGTCGGCTGCTGTGATGTGATGATTTGTTGATGTGATGTGATTTTATGTGGTGGTGCGTTTTCACGATGATGGTGATGAAGCAATGTGATGCAGTGATGTGATGTGATGATGTGATCGATGTGGTGATGATGCGATGTGGTGATGTGTCATACAATATCTTTTTTTAAATTCTAAATTTCGTTACAATTTATTAGTTGTGTTTTTTAATTTTATGTGAGTGAAATGAATTATATGTATATAGAATTAATTGTATAACACAGCAAGAATTGTATGACATAAAATACCTTTTTTTAACATAAAATGGATTTTATTCGCAACACTGAATACATTCTATTTTCATAGAATTATTTTTTAACATTTAGTGCACATAGAATGCATTCTATGTTATAGAATGTTCATTCTATAACATAGAATGTTCATTCTATAACATAGGATCCATTCTATAACATAGGATCCATTCTATAACATAGAATGTTCATTCTATAACATAGAATGGTCATTCTATAACATAGAATGTTCATTCTATAACATAGAATCCATTCTATAACTTAGAATGTTCATTCTATAACATAGAATCCATTCTATAACATAGAATGTGCATTCTTTAACATAGAATGCATTCTATAATATAGAATGTTCATTCTATTACATAGAATCCATTCTCTAACATAGAATGTGCATTCTTTAACATAGAATGCATTCTATAATATTATAGAATGTTCATTCTATGCGCAACTAGGTCATTCTTTGTGAAACGAGGCTTTAAGGAATAAAGGGACATGTGCACGCGCGCGAGAACTGAAGAAATGGCTGACGTGCCAAGCGTTCAGACATTAGAACAGGCTCAAATCGCACGATACCGAGTCGATTGCAAATCGGACTGCAGGCAAGCAGTAGTTCTGACGTCATCTCGTAGCATTTGGGATCGGATCGCAAACAAAATCGTTGCACAATCGGCATGTGTGGCGGGGCCTTTAGGTTTCTTGATGTAGACGACTTCGAAGTAGTGAGTAGATCGCTTAGCAATAAAAATAATTGACGTCACACCCTCCCCTCCCCCCCTTCCTCCGCCCCTGCGTGCAAACTTTTTCATTACAATGTGCTGAGGTTCTGTAAGGGTTTATAGTGACAAAATCTAATTAAATAATCAGCTCTTTTTGCTCAATACCGAAGAAAAAACCGTACTGTACACTCATAAAAAGCAATAATTAATATAATTAAAGGTCGAATATTGCGATACAACTCTGAGACATAATAATTATTGCCAAAAAAACTATTTCACCCCAGGCGTCCCCCCATAACCTATTTTCAGCTAAATAGCTCTGTTGAGAATTTGGCCTCCCTTTGTAAGAACACCCACATTTATGTATAGTTCCTTCCGTTAATAAAATGGATAGCATAATAGCATTAGGAACGTACGTCAGCCATTGATGTAGAGTGATGTGGTGTGGTGATGGGATGTGGCAATGTGTATCTCTCTGCAATACAGTCCCATGCCATACAAAATGTTCTCTATACCTTGACAGTGCCCCAGTTTTTACTATTTAAAAAAGGTTTTTATATTGATTTCATTCTATGACATAGAATGCATTCTATGACATAGAATGCATTCAGAATGCATTCTATAACATAGAATGAATTCTATGACATAGAATGAATTCTACAGCATAGAATGAATAGTATAACATAGAATGAATTCTATGACATAGAATGAATTCTATGACATAGAATGAATTCTATAACATAGAATGAATTCTATGACATAGAATGAATTCTATTACATAGAATTTATTCTATAGCATAGAATGAATTCTATAACATAGAATAAATTCTATAGCATAGAATGAATTCTATGACATAGAATTCATTCTGTAACATAGAATTCATTCTATGCTATAGAATAAATTCTATGTCATAGAATTCATTCTATGCTATAGAATTCATTCGATGTTATAGAATTCATTCTATGTCATAGAATTCATTCTATGTAATCTTATTCATTCTATGTTATACTATTCATTCTTTGCCTATAGAATTCATTCTGTAATAGAATGAATTCTATGTCATAGAATTCATTCTATGCTATAAAATTCATTCTATGCATATAGAATTCATTATTTATTATAGAATTCATTCTATGTTATACAATTTATTCTATGCACATAGAATTAATTCTATGTCATGCAATTTATTTTATGTTAAAGAATTCATTCTATGTTATAGAATTCATTCTTTGTAATAGAATTCTTTCTATGTTATAGAATATAGTTCTATGCATACAAGTGCATTCTATAATATAGAATTGTATTACATACATAGAATCTTATTCTCTATTATAAAATGTTATTCTATACATAGAATTTTATTATGGACATAGAATTTTACACTATATTATAGAATGTTATTCTATACAAAGAATTTTATTCTATGACTTACAATATTGGTTTCTTTTTTTATAAATGGAATTTCAACTAATGAATGCTTTTTGTGTGCATAGAATGCTTTCCATGTGCATAGAATTTATTCGATGTATAGAATGGTCACATAGAATTAATGGACACATGGCGCCCCATAGAAGCATGCGTTTTTAGTCGCCTCAACAGGCGATAAAGCATGCTCCCATGCTTCAGAGCACTGCTTTCTATACGCTTCAAGCTCTATAGTCACGGAAAAAGCGCAATTTCACTGCAGTGAACTCATGAAAATAAAAAAATGTAAGTTTCGTCTCCTCTAGGGGACGAATTAGGTCAAACTGTATTAGTTTCTAGGTCAATTGTCTTTTACGAACCGTTTGACAATATTTTTGAACCGTTTGTTGACACCGGATAGTGTCCTCACTTGGTTTCATGCAATTTAAGAATCCAACAAGGCAATTGGGTTTTTGAGACGGAAAGAGCGGTGTTGTAGAGCAACATTACAGTGAAATTGCGCTTTTTCCGTCACTATAGCGCTTGAAGCGTGTAGGAAGCAGTGCTATGAAGCATGAGAGCATGCTTTATCGCCTGTTGAGGCAACAAGTAAAACATGCTTCTGGTAGCGTTCGACCAATGTGTACCGGGTGCCACAGTAGTCTTCTTCTTCTTCTTCTTCTTCTTCTTCTTCTTCTTCTTCTTCTTTTTCTTTTTATCCTTTTCATTCTCTTCTTCTTCTTCTTCTTCTTCTTCTTCTTCTTCTTCTTCTTCTTCTTCTTCTTCTTCTTCTTCTTCTTCTTCTTCTCATTCTTCTTCTTCTTTTTATCCTTTTCATTCTCTTCTTCTTCATCATCATCATCATCATCATCATCATCATCATCATCATCATCATCATCATCATCATCATCATCATCATCATCATCGTCATCTTCATCATCATCATCATCATCATCATCATCATTCGAGTAGTTGGGGTAAAGCCTCAGCCGTCCCCTGCGTGGGATGTCTTTATTGTAAAGTGACTGGCCGGCGGAGGGCATTCAATTTTCCCACTAGGGTTGTTTCGGCAGATCTTTTATGCGGATTGGGGGTTGTCCGGTCCTGATTTGGCTCGGAAGAGTCCGCTGGACCTAAAGCATCAATCAATCAATCAATCATCATCATCATCATCATCATCATCATCATCATCATCATCATCATCATCATCATCATCATCATCATCTTCTTCTTCTTCTTCTTCTTCTTCTTCTTCTTTTTATCCTTGCCATTCTTTTTTCTCTTCTTCTTCTTCTTCTTCTTCTTCTTCTTCTTCTTCTTCTTCTTCTTCTTCTTCTTCTTGTCCTTTCCTTCTTCTTCTTTTTTTCTCCACCTTCCCTTTCCCCTCCTACTTCATCTTCTAGGACCGAGGTGATCGTTCAAAAGGTTGTGTGTGTGTGGCTGTTGGAGAACCAGTAAAGAAATACAAAGCTGTCATTACATTATTCACTCCCAGTATTACCGCTATGCTGACCAAAACAGGCGAGGCGATATGCAATATGCGATAGCTATATATAACGTAATGCAAGCTTATCTCTAAACACGAGCATAACTGCCTTTTACTTACCTGACTTCAATAATTCGTTAAGAAGGTTTGATGATGCTGGTGGTGGCGATGATGACGAAGAAGATGATGATAATGATGAAGATGATGATGCCGGATGAATGAACATTGAGGTTTAAGGTCTACACCCACCATTGGCGATATGGCAGACGGGGATAACCATCCCAGGGAAAGAGGGGTAGGGACCTGGATCAACACTGAACCACCAGAGCAATCATACTGCTCAATTGGACAGTGAAAATGGCCACTTTATTAAAATATCGCCCACTACGGGATTCGAACCTGGGTCATCGGTGTGCCAGGCGAACGCTCTACCACTTGACCTACGGCGGTGGGTCATGATGACGATGATGATGTCGACGATGATGATGATGATGATGATGACGATCATGGTGGTGATGTTGGCGGTGGTAGCTGTTTGAGAGTACTGCGTTCTTGAAACATTTACATTGCTTGGTGATTTGAGAGTGATATGCATTTGTCCTTGATACATTTACATTGCTTGGTGATTTGAGAGTGATGTGCATTTGTCCGTGATACATTTACATTGCTTGGTGATTTGAGAGTGATGTGCATTTTTCCGTGATAGACTATATTTGAGGTTAAGGTTCGGTAATTTAGAAAATAAGGTTAAATGATAGTGGTCTCCCCTTGCGTATATGGTACGAGATCATGACAACATGCCTCGGAACGGACGATATATTCCCGCTCAGAACAGTTTTTAATCCAAAGTACAACTCAGACGCTAGAATCGTTCGTCGTCCTCAGTAAGCCACTTTTTTGTTTAATTCATTGAGCAGTACAAGCGCTAGAACAAAGTATCAACATTGCATCCACAGACCAATGGCACTCTCTCTTTCTCCGTCTGTCTGTCTGACTGTCTGTCTTTATATCTCTCTTTGTCTCTTGTGTCTGTCCCTCTGTCTGATTGTCCCTCGGTCTGTCTGTTCCTCTGTCTGTATCTCTTTGTCTGTCTCTGTCTCTGGTGCTGTCTCTCTCTCCCCTTCTCTTTTTCTCTATTCGAATTTATAAATGACATTCAATGTGGTTTTTTAAAAAAAATAAACTTTTTGGGTTTTGATGCGCTTTATTGTCAGGTTTGTGAATACATAGACTGTAAGGACCAGACACCCTTACTATTATCCACCTTCATCACCACCACCAACACCAACAACACCACAATGTTGTCAACGTCTGGCGGAAACAATTCTAACAAAATGAACACTTAGGAAAAACATTTTGCTGTGTATTTTTGTGTGTTGAATTGCACGCATCAGCATTTCAAAACTGCAGGGCCAGTGGTCACAAATTCAGTGATAATTACGTAACACCTAGGCGCCGTGTTTATGGAACTTGCTTCTGTTAAAACGATTGAGGATTGGACAAAAGGTTACCAAGGTGTATACAAACCAAATCTAAGGAGAGACAAAACGTGTTGTCCGTTAGCAACGCCTATGGAACTGTTGAATTTGTTTAGCCTTGTAATTCTGTGTATTGATTCTCGGAGATGTGGCACAAAGTTAAATGGAAGAGTATCTGTTGCTGACAGATTTTAGCCCGCCTGTGAATCTTATTTTGTAAAGAAGGAAATTGCGTCGATGACAGCCAGACATTACGTTGGCAGAATTGTGGTTTGCCTATTGTGTGTGCTGGCTTTTTGTCCATCTATTATCCTTCAGTGACCTAGAGTCGGGTCTTCTTGCCTTCACCGGTGTAGTGCTAAAAGAAAAGAACATCGTGTTGTAAGCTTGCCGGATCAGCAACGACATGGAGTACGGTTTTGCTCGCTACACAACCACCAACGCCAGCACGACCACCACCATGACACCGGATGTGACGTCAGACAACAACGCGTCCTCCATGACGTCATTCTACGATCCCGACAGCAGTCCTGGCTACGTGTTCATGAGGAGACTGCAGACGGTGATCCTGCCGTTCATCTGCATGTTGGGGATCGTCGGCAACGTGCTAGCTGCAGGGACCTTTCTTAGCCCCAGCCTCAACAGAACGTCCTGCTGCTTCCACCTGGCCTCCAAGTGCGTCAACGACATCTTCTTTCTCATCTCCACCTTCATCGTCTGGCTGTACAGGTGAGATGGTCGTCAATTCTTAATGGATTCACCTTTGAACTTATATAAACATTTTTCAGTTGTATACCAAGTATATTTGTATTATAACATGCGTTTTGAGCTCAGTTTATATAAAATCTTCTTCTTCTTCTTCTTCTTCTTCTTCTTCTTCTTCTTCTTCTTCTTCTTCTTCTTCTTCTTCTTCTTCTTCTTCTTCTTCTTCTTCTTCTTCTTCTTCTTATTATTATTATTATCATTCTTCTTCTTCTTCTTGTTCTCATTATTCTTATTATTATTCTTATTATTCTTCTTATTATTATTATTATTATTATTATTATTATTATTATTATTATTATTATTATTATTATTATTATTATTATTATTATTATTATTATTATTATTATTAGGCTTATTATTATTATTATTATTATTATTATTATCATCATCATCTTCATCATCATCATCATCATCATCATTATTATTATTATCATCATCATCATTATCATCATCATCATCATCATCATCATCATCATCTTCATCATCATCATCATCATCATTATGGTTGTTGTTATTACATGTTCTCCGCTCACTGTTGGACTGACAGTGACGTTCCTTCACCCTTGTTTACATCCCATATCGTCATTAGGGCCCACATTTGACAGGGTTATCCCCCGCGCAAATGTCGCCCGTTTCCTTGTAAATACCCTGAGAACAACTATAGATGGGTTAATTAGTTTACCTTGTATCTGTTATCTTGTACTTCATGTGGTATCTTGCGTATGTTATATTGTATCTGTCATCTTGTACTTCATGTGGTATCTTGCGTCTGTTATATTGTATATGTTATCTTGTACTTCACGTGGTATCTTGCGTCTGTTATATTGTATCTGTTATCTTGTACTTCATGTGGTATCTTGCGTCTGTTACATTGTATCTGTTATTTTGTACTTCATGTGGTATCTTGCGTCTGTTATATTGTATCTGTTATCTTGTATTTCTTGTGGTATCTTGCGTCTGTTATATTGTATCTGTTATCTTGTACTTCATGTGGTATCTTGCGTCTGTTATATTGTATCTGTTATCTTGTATTTCTTGTGGTATCTTGCGTCTGTTATATTGTATCTGTTATCTTGTACTTCATGTGGTATCTTGCGTCTGTTATATTGTATCTGTTATCTTGTACTTCATGTGGTATCTTGCGTCTGTTATATTGTATCTGTTATCTTGTACTTCATGTGGTATCTTGCGTCTGTTATATTGCATCTGTTATCTTGTACTTCATGTGGTATCTTGCGTCTGTTATATTGTATCTGTTATCTTGTACTTCACGTGGTATCTTGCGTCTGTTATATTGTACTTCACGTGGTATTTTGCGTCTGTTATATTGTATCTGTTATCTTGTACTTCATGTGGTATCTTGCGTCTGTTATATTGTATCTGTTATCTTGTACTTCACGTCTGTTATATTGTATGTTATCTTGTACTTCATGTGGTATCTTGCGTCTTTTATATTGTTATATGTTATCTTGTACTTCATGTGGTATCTTGCGTCTGTTACATTGTATCTGGTATCTTGCACTTGTTGTCTTGTATCTTGCGTCTGTTATCTTGTATCTGTTATTTTATCTCTGTTTATGTATACCCTGTACAGTGGCGTGGCAGCGTGGTGGTTGAAGCACACGGTAGAAATGGTTGGTTAAGCAACACGTAGCGCACGGTTAATGGGTATACTTGGATGGGGTGATAATACTTGGATGGGGTGACAATACTTGGAAAGGCAGCTAGCGAACACACACATAAACGATATAACAACCGCACAACGTCCAACAGTCCACCCAGCTGTGAAGGGGTACCTGGCTTTTGATTTGGGCCGGGGAAGGTACAGCAATGACGGAAAAAGAGGAGAGCATCTCCCTCATTAAGCTGGCCCAGAGAAAAGAAAGTTTTCAAAGTCCTCTCTCTCTCCTCAAAGACCGAACGGCTACAGTAACATATTGCTTTTTTATGTGCATCCAAATTACAATGTGGAATCCATGCAGAGCCGTTCTTGGCGTCCCGTGGAGGTTGTCTTTCATACGTATCTTTATCTCTGATCAAGTATCTGTTATCTGTGGCAGAATCCGGGTACCTCTGTTCACCACCCCGGGGGTGTGTCAGATTACAGTGTTCCTGACCTACGTGTGCGGCTGTCTGTCTGTCTGGTTCGTCGTGGGCATCACCATGGAGAACTTTATCCGATTTACACAACCTCGACTGGTGCAAAGGTCAGTGGATGGCTGGCTAGATGATTGGGTAGATCGTTGTATAGGAAGATGGAAGGTGGGGTAGTTGGTTGAATGGCTGACTAGATGATTGGGTAGATCGTTGTATAGGAAGACGGAAGGTGGGGTTGTTGGTTGAATGGCTGGCTAGATGATTGGAAAGATCGTTGTATAGGAAGATGGAAGGTGGGGTAGTTGGTTGAATGGCTGGCTAGATGATTGGGTAGATCGTTGTATAATAAGATGGAAGATGGAGTAGGTGGTTGAATGGCTGGCTAGATGATTGGGTAGATCGTTGTATAGGAAGATGGAAGGTGGGGTAGTTGGTTGAATGGCTGGCTAGATGATTGGGTAGATCGTTGTATAATAAGATGGAAGATGGAGTAGGTGGTTGAATGGCTGGCTAGATGATTGGGTAGATCGTTGTATAGGAAGATGGAAGGTGGGGTAGTTGGTTGAATGGCTGGCTAGATGATTGGGTAGATCGTTGTATAATAAGATGGAAGATGGAGTAGGTGGTTTGAATGGCTGGCTAGATGATTGGGTAGATCGTTGTATAGGAAGATGGAAGGTGGGGTAGTTGGTTGAATGGCTGGCTAGATGATTGGGTAGATCGTTGTATAATAAGATGGAAGATGGAGTAGGTGGTTGAATGGCTGGCTAGATGATTGGGTAGATCGTTGTATAGGAAGATGGAAGGTGGGATAGTTGGTTGAATGGCTGGCTAGATGATTGGGTAGATCGTTGTATAGGAAGATGGAAGGTGGGGTAGTTGGTTGAATGGCTGGCTAGATGATTGGGTAGATCGTTGTATAGGAAGATGGAAGGTGAGGTAGTTGGTTGAATGGAAAAACTGGATTGGATGGATGAATAGCGTGAGTGGTTGTGTGTGTGTGTGTGTGTGTGTGTGTGTGTGTGTGTGTGTGTGTGTACGCGCGCGTGCTTACTTGATATCTGATGGTTGATACCGACTTGTTTCTCCTTAAGTGTACGTATATTTACTGTAATTCGTTGTGATATTTTTGTATATACGTGTATATACAAAATTATACTTTGATATGCAATAATTACTGTACTGGATAACTTAATTTATTTATTGATTGGATAATTTGAATAATTAATGATTAGATGGATAAATTAATGGTTGGAGGGTGGACGGGTATAATTAAATTCATGGAATGTGGCAGCAGCAACGCGACCGTCAGTCGAATTGTTCAATAAATTAATGCACATGAATTAGTAAGCCTACAATGAAGAATTGTGAATGAACATTGAGGTTTAACGTCTACACCCACCATTGGCGATATGGCAGACGGGGATAACTATCCCAGAGAATGAGAATTAGGGACCTAAATCAACTATGAACCACCAGAGCAATCATTCTGCTAAAATGAACTGTGAAAAATGGCCTTTTTTTTCTTTCGCCCACCACGGGATTCGAACCTGGGTCATCGGTGTGCCAGGCGAACGCTGTACCACTTGAGCTACGGCGGTGGGTCATACAATTTCCTTAGTTATTATAACTAATCACGCTGTTTCAAATGAAGGTGGCATTTTTATAGCGCAGGAACTGCACTAGCGGACAATAGATATAAACTGTCTTTCTACAAATGTGTGGAATGTGATTTGCTATGCCGTTTCCAAAGCAAGTCTTTGTCTATGTTAGGTGCACAGGCGCTTGTATCAGGCACCGCGAGCGCCTATGCCTGTGACGCGTCTCCATTTGGTTATCTATAATATCAGGACACGCGAGCGCCTATGCCTGTGACGCGTCTCCATTTGGTTATCTATAATATAAATAACCAAATGGAGACGCGTCACAGGCATAGGCGTAATATAGATAACCAAATGGAGACGCGTCACAGGCATAGGCGCTCGCGTGTCCAGATACAAGCGCCTGTGGTTAGGTGTACTGTATACATTTCTTAAATCATTGTGCGTACTATGGTAGCACCACAATGGAGTTTCTATGTCGACATAACAAAGCATTCGTAGTCGATCTTTATGAAGCACATAATTCATTTTATGTACGGTTGTATCAACTCACATGCCGCGTCTCCTAACAACAGCTGCAGACTGATCAAAGTGGCGAACAGCTCTCTGCATCAGCATCCTTCCTTTTCTCCCAGACGACCCGACCGGCTGCGGAACTGATGACTGATAGATCAGCTCAACCCGTGATTGATGGAGTAATTTATTGATTGGCAGTGTCGATTATTTCTTGGTCTGTCACAGGTACTGTAACGTGGCGACGGCCAAGCGACTAGTGGCGGGCGTGACGATCAGCACGTGCGTCTGTTACAACTGTTCACTTTGGACCACCGGGGTCGTCCTTGACTCTTCAGGGCTGCGTCACTGCGTTAGTCTCCAGCACTTCGACAGCGTTGTACAGGTAATAAAACGCCTATTATTTATTCAGGTTATTAATATGCTAGGAACGTAAGGAACAGATACCCATACATAGTACAAGCCACAGGTTTTGTTTTACCTGATAATATCTGGAACGACAGCCAACACTGGAAATACTTTGAAATAGTTTGGAATCAGGACGAGCAGAATGTTGGCCAGTCGTCCGTCGGTCTTTTACACGCCATATTTCAAGAACCATTGATCGAAGATGATTGCCTGGGTTAGTGGACAGACTCCGCTGACTTCATGTTTGCTCTACCACAACGGTCTAGATCGCTGTAGTGAAAATTCCGTTGCTAAGAACGCTTTTTGTCTTTATTTCAAAAAATTTCGTAGATTTTTTTCAGGGTATACATGTACTTACAAGTAACAGTCCAATTGTTGGTCAGTCTGTCTAATCGTGCCTACATAATTTATTGGTCAAACCTTTTACAGCTGACCGTGCATTATATTTATGTTTGCTCACAGGCGCTGACTATCATCGATACGGCCTTGACCTTGGTCGTACCCTCTGTCCTCATGATTGTTCTGATCGCCGCCATCGTGTTCAAGTCCATGGAGTCGTGGGAGCGGAAGAAACGGCTGCGGAAAGGGACGGAGAGAGGGGTGCAGAAGAAGAGGCTGACGCCAGAGGGCAAAATGACCACCTTCCTCTTCGTCATTTCGCTCATTTTCTTGGCCTTGAACTTGCCCTCGCATGCTCTGAGGCTCAAACTGCTCATTCAGGTGGGTTAGTCGTTTCTTTGGTGATGAGATGAGATGTAATAGTGGTGGGGTTGATGATGATGATAATGATTTAGTAGTAGTAGTAGTAGTAGTAGTAGTAGTAGTAGTGGCTGTAATAGCAGTAGTAACAGCAGTAGTAGTTGTAGTAATAGTAGTAGTAGTAGTAGTAGTTAGAGCTGGGTACCGTGGGTCAAAGTCGTACCGGTATTACCGCGGTATTGTTAGGTCGTATCGGTATTTCGTACCGGTATACCTCAATTTTAAGTGTTACAATCAAATGGGATATGGCACTGACAGTAGTGACCGACGCAAAAAAAAGATTGTCATACACTTCAAAACAGTTTCAAAGAACCACATTTCCATAGAAACTGAAGCTTTATTTTTGCTTGAATGCCTTCAAAACAAATTATGATAAATTACTGTTTAGAACATCAGCAAATTTTAAACCACAAAATCAAAAAAAACAAAAACATTCAACGAGAAAGGTCTTTAAGAACTTTAAGAGTTCAGAAGGAATGGCGACTGGTACTATGCTCAAACACGTGGATAAGCTGCTGTTCTTTTAAGTTCTTCTTCAAGAACAGCTGCCTATCCACGTGCGTTGGCTTTAGGCTCGCTCTGTGGGCAGACAAGATGTCGCCCACTGTCGCGTTATGTGTTGTCGAGATTTCCCAGTAAACCGGACCTTGGACACCCGCACCGGTATACCGTACCGTCGCGTTTTCGAACCTGAATACAGTTACGTATCGGTAAAACCGCCCAGCCCTAGTAGTAGTATGTAATCGTTCGTGTATATCGCTTTTCCAGCTCAAGAGCTGCTCAAGGCGCTGGCCGATACAGGATCTAACTTAAACCGCACGAGGGGCCCACGTGCAATGTTTGGGCGCATAGTCTGACGCACAGACGACTAAGTACAATTGTACTAAGCACAATCTTGCAGTTGAAGCTCGGAGTGCTTTATGTGAGAAATATTCCGGAAAATTAAAAGTATACACTGACGGATCTGTTTTAGAAACAGGGAAAACAGGAGTTGCTTTTGTTATACCAGATTTGAAAAGATCAAAATCGTTTTATATAGGAAAGGGTTATTCTATTTTTACTGCGGAATTAATTGCTATATTAATGGCCCTAAATAAAATTTATAGTTTATGTCTGATTATATTTAGTATAGTTCTGTGCGTAGATTCTCTCTGATTTAGATGCTCTAAAATCTAATATTAACTGTAAAGGAAAAGAGATTGTTTTTGAGATTAAGAACGTTATTCATGGATTGATAATTAGTGGTACTGAAGTAACCTTTTGCTGGATTCCATCACATTGTGGATTTCTATATAATGATTGGGCTGATCATGCTGCAAAATTAGGTGCATTAAATATTAATTCCCTGTCAGTTAAATTAAATCTGTCTTCCAAAGAAATTCAAAACAATATTGAAAATGATATTGTAAAAAAAACTTCAATTCTTTACAAACTATAAAAATCTTCGTGGATTTTCCAGATCAGTTTCATCTATGGCAAACAGAATATTATTAAATTCAATGAAAACCAAATATTGTAAAAATATAAAGTGCATTTGTGATGAACCTTTAACTCTAAAACATATATTATTTGATTGTATTCAATCATTGTATCATTGTATTTGATTGTATTCAGATTCATCCTCTTTTGCCCCTTGAAGTAAATACTATAACATCAGTTAAAAACATTAGCAATGAATTAAGTGTGGGATTGGCAAAAGTTTTAATCAATTCTCCAGTTGCTCGTTTTATTTAACTGATATTGTTATTGTTCTGTTAGATAGATTGTAATATCCCTGTGTGTATGTATGTGTTCATATGTGTCTGTTTAAATGCGTGAATCTGTATGTATGGTCTTTATCATCTCGATGAAAAAAGACGTTAATAAAACAACCAGCCAACCAACCAACCAACCAAGTACAATGTTGGGCAACCGAGGATGGGGAGAAGGGACCTAGTGCGTGCTGGGTGTTTTTGTGTAATCGGCATTCGCCCGTCTAGGACTTGGTGCGGCTAACGAGGATAATGACGATGATGATGAAATTGTAAAATAAATAAACGAATTAATAAATAAATTATTGAATATAAATAAAAATAAATACAAACAACATAAAATAAAATAATAACTATATAAAATCCGAGTTTTGATTACGCAGTTGGTTTGGGTTTGTGTGCAGATGTCGGTGTACGAACAGCTGCCGTCGCCCACCGACAACATCCTACAGCGTATCTTCGAGATCCTTCTTTACTGCAACTTCTCCACTAATTGTCTGCTGTACTTCATATTCGGGGAACGTTTTCGCAACGTCTTCCTGCACATGTACATGACCCGCTGTTTCCCCAAGTACAAGAACATCGGCAAAAACGGTCACGGGGTCAGGGAGGGGTCCTTGGTGGTGGAACACAGCAACGGGTCACCCCCGACCACGCACTTCACGTTGAAGGAACGTGCAGAGTGCGAGAACAATTCGGAGGAAGTGGTGTGCTTGACTTGCGTGGCGGAAACGTAACCCCGCAACATATGAACAGTGCAGTCTATATAGCATGTACCGAAGATGTCACTTGGATAGTCTTATGTCAGAACCCGCTGTGCTATGGAGGATCTATAACAGAGATACATAAGCCTAGTACTAATACCGCTGCACTACCTGTATGTGCCATCGGAGATCCATTCTACTTGATTAATGCCTCTGTAAGTCAACTCTGTGAAGACAACGGGGCGATTGACGTTCATGGCGAGATACGTGTTGTATAGTTTTCTTTTTGTGTGTGCTGTTCCACCCCCACCCCTCCCTCCTTTCCCCCACTCCCTAATCCACTGCATCCCCCTTTCCCCCCCCCTCCCCCCGCCCAGCGGAATAAAGAGTTCCTGATGGTGCCTAAAGCTACAGTTTCTGGAGAACAGGTTGGAACCCACACTATTGAAGAAGCACAGAATACTGTCATGCTACAGTCAGGCAAACTATCTCGGCCGTGTGTGAGATACAGGTGGCTGTGTGAGCGGTGGTCCACGAACCAAGATTTCTCTGTCCCATCATCATTTTGGCTTGCCTTCATTTCTACTTTAAACAAAAAAAAAAACAAACATAAATCAAATAAACACAGCAACAATAACAACAATTATTTACAAGACAAGAGGTTTGGATGGGTATGTAACGTGTACCGGTGCGATACAATGCGAGAGAGATGGTCACCGGATTGCCTTAAACGGATGACGAACGTGCAGTACGTCACGAGGTCATTTAAAGAAAAGTGTTGCATGCGAAACCAAGACTGTGAACGACGTTGTGATTAACCACTGAGCGTGTGAGCCCGCCACCGTAGGTTCGTTGGTACTAAACGAAACCTCAGTGGTGACTGCATTGACAAGAATATCAAAAATGTCATTATCTAACCTTTACTATCGTCTTCTTCATTTGAAGAAGTGTTTATTGTAATGTTCGGCAAAACCCGGGTCATTTTCATTTTTTTTAAATTGTTTTGGATTTGTTTTCTTTACTGTCCTATCGATGATTGAATGTTGGGTTGATTGATTTAGCTCATTGATTAGATCTTACAGATGTAATTAATAATTGTATGATTGAGTGTGATTGTCCTTTAATTGACTTATGTTCATGCCAGATGTTTTAGTACGTGATACACATAACATGTTTATGTGTAATTGTGAAGCAAACAAAAATTGAACAATTAATACATTTATTTCATTGTTGAACGTTATATCGAGATCTTTCTTTCCAACTCCCTTAGCTTCTTCTTCTATTTTTGCTTTCTTCTAATTCTTCTTCTTCTTCTTCTTCTGCTTTCTTCCACACGGTACACATTGGTCGAAGGCTGCCAGAAGCATGCTTTAGTAGTCGCCTCTACAGGCGATAAAGCATGCTCTCATGCTGCAGAGCACTGCTTCCTATACGCTTCAAGCTCTATAGTGACGGGAAAAGCGCAATTTCACTGTTATGTGGCTCTACAACTTTCCGCTCTTTCCGTCTCAAAAACCCATTTGCCTTGGTGGATTCTTAAATTGTATGAAACCAAGTGAGAACACTATCCGGCGTCAACAATCGGTTCAAAAACATTCTCAAACGGTTCGTAAAAGACAGTTGACCTAGAAAGAAATTCATTTTGACCTAATTCGTCCCCTAGAGGATATGAAACTTACATTTTCTATTTTCATGAGTTCATTGGTCAATGCTCCTAGGGCTTGAAGAGTATAGGATGCAGTGCTCTGAAGCATGAGAGCATGCTTTATGGCCTGTTGAGGCGACTACTACAGCATGCTTCTAGTAGACTTCGACCAATGTGTTTCGGGTGTTTCTTCTTCTTCTTCTTCTTCTTCTGCTTTTTTATTTTCTTCTTCTTCTTCTTCTTCTTCTTTCTTCTTCTTCTTCTTCTTCTTCTTCTTCTTCTTCTTCTTCTTCTTCTTCTTCTCCTTGTTCTTCTTGGCTAGAAATGTATCTTACTGTACTGTGGCCTTACTGTTGCAGATATTCTTGTGTCAATATTAAAACAATATGTTTCTCCTCCTCTTCTTCTTCCTCCTTATGTTTCATCCTCTTTCTCCTCCTGCTCCTCCTTCTTACCCCTCTCCACCCTCATCTCCCTCTTCTTCTTCCCCCTCCTCCTTTTTTCCTACCTCCTACTTCTGTTGTTCTTGTTCTTGTTCTTGTTCGGTAATAAACAGAGGGACTTTTGGTCTATAAAAACCAATATGACTGGACTGTTATGTTGATGACGTCTTACACCAGTCACAGGGAACAACAACTGTGAGCATCATTGCAAGATGCTCGCCTATGGGTCGACTTCATGTGGTAGGGTGTTAAATCCTCCACCTCCCCCCACCCCCTCCTCTCTAGCCTCCATCACATGTATCAGATGCAAATCTATTATGGCAGTGCACTCACAACCAGCAAGCTCGCGCGCGCGCGCGTTGTTGCACACACACACACACACACGCACACACACACCTAACCCTAACCCTAAGCAATATATATGTATATATATATATATATATATATATATATATATATATATATATATATATATATATATATATATATATATATATATATATATATATATATATATATATTGGGTTTAAAATCACCAATCAAATTAAAATGAATTAACCTTATTTCAAAATCGGTAGTGGGAGGATGGAAGCTAGACGGTAAGACGGGGGAGGGGGGGGGGAGGGGGGCGGGGAGAGGATTTAACACCATACCACAAGAAGTCTACCCATAGGCGAGTATCTTGCAATAACCCCCCCCCCCCTACACACACACACACACAAACGCACTCTTCTATTGTTTAATATTTGGATGGATTTTGGGACAAAGCTAGATCTGGTTCGTACAGTGGAGCACTTGGGTACACGGAAACGGCGTCCAGATGGGAGAACGTTATACTATCCTATCCTATCCCGTAACTCGGAGGTCGTAGGAGCAATACAGATGATCGTTTAATTAGCGTACTCTATCTTTCTCTGTCCGTAGCAACCCTCATGGCTTCGCTCAGTGTCAAGCTCAACGTCATACTGTTTGGCCAGAACTTGTGTAGTGACTCCCGCAATTTGCCTAGTCCTTTGCACAAGTTGTGTAGTGTCTCCCGCAATTTGCCTAGTCCTTTGCACAACTTGTGTAGTATCTCTCGCAATTTGCCTAGTCCTTTGCACAAGTTGTGTAGTGTCTCCCGCAATTTGCCTAGTCCTTTGCACAACACGACATTGATACCACTCCTGCAGACTCTTCTGCTGCTTACCCCTACTTTTCCACACACCTTCAGCAATCTGTCAAACACATTCCAGTTCTTCACACTCAAGCAACCATACCAGGATATGCAGCTACATGTAAGAACATATTCCATAAAACACCGTGATTAGGATTTGATTTTGATCATTGATCGTGATATGCTACTTGTTGATTGATGAAACGAAATCACTAATCCATTGACGTATTCTCTAAATTTGTTTTGATTAAAATAACTCTTGTCTGTAATTTCGTTGAGTTTGTTGGCTATGTTGCCTGACCGTTGCTGAATATTGATTTCAAATGTTTGATTTACTGTAATGAATAATTTTTGGATTAATTATTTGATTTCGTTATTGATTATTACGTTATTGATGAAATTGTTGAACACTTCCTTGATTATCACCGCTGTGTCCATGCTTTTAGTGTGGAAATATGTACGCGGTTCATAAAACTGTTATTAATTTATTCTTAGTATCACTGCATTTGTTGATTTATGTTTGTTTTGCGAAGAGACTGATTATTTTCCTTACTGTTTAGCTACATTGTTTATTCCACTCATGTTAGACGTGGATGTCATTTAAATGTATATTTTTTATTTGTTTGTATTATTATTAGCGTTCCTTATTTTGTTATGTACTCAATTTTAAATTATTATTATTATTATTATTATTATTATTATTATTATCATCATCATCATCATCATCATCATCATCATCATCATCATCATCATCATCATCATCATCATCATTATTATCGTCATCGTAATTCTTTTTTTTTTTTAATTATTAATTTTCTTTGCTTCTATGTTTTTTCTCCCCTCCCAAACCCTCTCCCTCCCCTCTTATGGGGGTGCTTTTTTTCTGTATAAATAATATCTCCACTTTCTGGAAATTTAGTGCTTTAAATTCCCGCTGTCGCTGTCTTTCAACATTTGTTCTTTCTCATTCCTACTCTGTTCTATCAATCTCCTATACTATCTTCTTCTTCGCTAGACCAATCACCTACCTTTTTTCTTGAAAACTCTTCCAAAACTCCTCAATTGTTTATGAGGTCTTTTGGGTCAGCTTGGGAATATTGGACACTTTCTGCCAAATGGTCACTATGGCTTCCTATGATATTATTTAGCAATGTAGGCATTTTATTTGTATGTGTTTTGTTGATATTCTATAATGTTGTTTATATTCTATTTTGTTTTTGTAACCGGGGGTTCGATAAATTAGAGTATAAGCCTCAGTGTCCCCTGCGTGGGATGTCTTTATTGTAAAGTGACCGGTGGTCGAGTGCCTTCAGTGTTACCACTGGGGTTGTTTCAGAAGAACTTTTATGCGGATTAGGGGTGAGTCCTCTTTCAACCAAGTTGTGGTCTTGATTGTGTGGTCCTGATTCGGCTCTTTGCAGTCCGCTGGACACTGTAAGCAATGAATAACTATGTTTTGTTTTGTTTTGTTTTTGTTGTTGTTGTTGTTGTTAAAAAATTAAAAGAGAAAAATGTCTCTGCCTCCAAAAGACACTTTTGCAGCGGGACTATGTTTAGAACGAACCTTGATGCTAGGAATAGGCACAGATGCTAGGAATAGGCACAGATGCTAGGAATAGAATAGGCACAGATGCTAGGAATAGGCACAGATGCTAGGAATAGAATAGGCACAGATGCTAGGAATAGGCACAGATGCTAGGAATAGGCACAGATGCTAGGAATAGGCACAGATGCTAGGAATAGAATAGGCACAGATGCTATGAATAGGCATAGATGGTAGGAATAGGCACAGATGGTAGGAATAGGCACAGATGCTAGGAAAAGAATAGGCACAGATTCTAGGAATAGGCACATATGCTAAGAATAGGCACAGATGCTAAAAATAGGCACAGATGCTAGGAATAGGCACAGATGCTAGGAAGAGGCACAGCTGCTAGGAATAAGCACAGATGCTAGGAATAGAATAGGAACAGATGCTAGGAATAGGCACAGATGCTAGGAATAGGCACAGATGCAAAGAAGAGGCACAGATGCTAGGAAGAGGCACAGATGCTAACAATAGGCCCAGAAACGGGTGAATCTATCGTTTGTTTGTTTGTTTTTTTCTTTCTAAAACGTACTTTTAAAAGATGTCAACCTTTTGGCTCAAACCTTTATTGAGTAGGGCAACATTCACCGTGCATTTTAAAAGGCAATGTGACTTCCAAATATCGGATAGTGTGGCACTTTGAAATAAAGGTGGCGCCAGTGTTATAAGCTTCCATTCAATTTCCATTCGATTCAATTCAATCAGTTTATTTAAAGTCGGTTCATAAATTAAGTGATTTTAGACTTCTAGGAAGAAAAATGATGAAAAAATGAATAAACAATATAACTTATTATTGAAACGCCATCATCATACCATCACAAGTGCATCGCGTATAATAATTGTAGTTATTATAACCAGCTGCCTATCAGAGTCCACGATATTTAAATTGCATTGAATGTGATTGATTGTGTCTCGTATTAACATAGCGGGGTTACTACAATATGGTTTACCACATTTTTTGAATGAATGAATAGCCCTTGACCAATAGATTTTTTTCGTATGATGTTTGTTCCATTGACCTGTTGCATTCTCTTCATGTAGCGTGTCGCATTTTCGGACACAAAATGTCAAATGTTTTGTGCTGTCGCATGCGGAATAAAGTACAAATGTACCTTATGTATCGATGGTGTTAGGGCGTGTGTTGGTGTGTGTATATGTGCGTGCATGTGTGTATGTGATTGTGTGTGCGTGCGTGGGAGGTAACGTCTATATGCGTATGCTTATGTAAATAATTATGCGTGTGAAAGTGAGCCTTCAACGGAGCGCTGTAGTTCATGGGATGCAACACGGACTTGACTACAGAAGACAAGCAAGAATGCAGGAGTATTTTCCCTTTAGAGCCACCCCCTCGGTAACTGAGCGAAGCTAGGCGGTCAGAGGTGGGAAGTGGAACTTCAAACAGCTGTGATGACGTCGAAATGAATTTGAGAGAATACAGATATGAAGAATTAGAAGAGGAATAGAAGAAGAAGGAGGAGAAGAAATTCGCCATAAACTGATAAAGATCTAAATTCAGATTAGAAGAAGAAGAAGTAGAAGGAGAAGGAAGAAGAGGAGGAAGAAGAAGGAGTGAAAAAGAAGAAGAAGAAGAGGAGGAGGAGAAGGAGAAGAAGAGTGAGGAGAAGAGGAAGAAGAAGAATGAAGAAAAAACTGGAAGAAAAAGCAGTATAATTACAAACATAAAAGAAAAGCAGCAGCAGCTACAAAACAAAAACAACAACAACAACAATAACAACAACAACAACAATAATAATAAAAATAATAATAATAATAATAATAATAATAATAATAATAATAATAATAATAATAATAATAATAATAATAATAATAATAATAATAATAATTAATAATTGTATCTTTTCCTCCAATTAAACTGAAGCATAAATATTTATGTTATAAGAAAAATAAAATAAATTAAATGTAGTAAAATAAAAGCAACTAGTGCGGTAATAACTTAACACAACATAAAAATTAACCCAATTGCATTGAATTTAAAATAAATAAATAATACAGAAATCAAATTAAATTGCCAAAATATCTTTTTCTAAATATTATAACTATAATTGTTGTAATTTTAATTGTCTTTTATGGTAGAATTCAACTGCTAGTCTCTAATGTCATGTCGCAGTAACGTGAGCAGACACAGATACCAATACTGGCTCGTCGTCTGACATAGTGTTCGTTCATTGTCAGACGACGAGCCACTATGAGCCGCTTTTGTCCCTGTGAAATGAAATCAGAGTTTGCGATAACATTTTACCCTTGTAGTGATCACTACACAGGTGGTTTAAAGCAAATACAGTAGTATTGACACAATTTATCAGGCAATTTTAATAAGCAGTTACTTTTTTACACACACACAAAATAAGGGGACATTGATCTGTCCCTATCAGCAGAACAGCACAAGCACACAACAGCCATTTTCTATAACTTTTCATTTCTGTTGCTAGAGTAAATACCCCGTCCCTACCGCAATAAATCCTGTGGCTAAAGCAGCCGCCGTTGCTTGGGCAACGAAACCCCTGTTGCTGAGCAACCGCCGTTGCTAGGCCAAGAAAAATCCTGTTGCTAAGCAACCGCCGTGGCCAGGGCAAAGTTCCTGTTGCTTAGCAACCATTGCTGTGGGTGAAGTTGGCCGGTGCGTCAGAGGACAGCGATTGGTCGCGAGTGCAGAATACGTACCTGAGATATATTAATAATGAGAATGAAAAGGGTGTTAATGATAACCATAATGATATTAATAATAATTGGGAGGAACTTTAAAAGTTGGAAGGCAAGATCTCTAACACACTTCAACTATTATCATAACTTAAGATTTTAACAAGCGCAATGATGAAATTATTAAATAAAAACATTACTACTACTACTACTACTAATAATAATAATAATACAGGATGCTATACGCGCCTTACCCCAAATCATTCAGGCTCAAAGCGCGGCGACCTATACCAACATACACGCTCACCTGTCTCATCCACCCTCACACATACCAAACACACATCCATCACTCAAACAGGTGGTGTAAAGGCAGGGAGATCGCTATTAGAAGACGGAAAGAAAATCGAATTTTTATTTTTGAAATTTTTATATTGACTGCGTCCTGTACCATTATTGAAGGGAGGGAGGAAACCGGAGTGCCCGGAGAAAACCCTCGGTGACCTCAATAGTCTCGTACCTAAGTCACATACGTTCGCCCCTTACTACTACTACTACTACTACTACTACTACTACTACTACTACTACTACTACTACTACTAATCATCATCATCATCATCCCGGTCCTGATTTGGCTCGGGGGAGTCCGCTGGACCAAAAGCAACAATCAATCAATCAATCATCATCATCATCATCATCATCATCATCATCATCATCATCATCATCATCATCATCATCATCATCATCATCATCATCATCATCATCATCACAAGTTTCTAAAAAGAAGAAGAAGAAAGAGCTGGAGGAAGAGAAGGGGAAGAAGAATACAATAAACAAAGAAATTATTTGTTTGATACTGAATTTGTTTGTCCATTGGTTTGGAACAGTTAACATAAAGGGAGGTAAGCAGTATCAAAACTTTAAAGAAGCTTACCTATTGCCAGTGGTTGTGTCCCTTACAATGACCTCGTGCAGAAAGACGACGCTGTCGGTGCCCCAGCCCAAGAGACCCCCTTGGTGGTGGAATCGAACCTCCACACTATGGATATCGCCCACTGAGCCGTTGACGGCCAGAGCTTCCGTTTCCACATACCGCTGTTGATAATGGACGTTGTCTCTGACAGAAGGAAAACAATGAACCAAGCAGTTTTGTGCGGTTGGATTTTAATCGTCACCCATGAGGGGCGAAGTTCGGTTTACCTTCTCTAATAAAGCGCGACAGTCGCAAGAGCAACTTCACCCAGGACAAGGGGGAATAGGAATAGGAATAGGAATGCTTTATTAGCTCACAAGGGGAATTTATTTTGTGATTTTGTTGTATCAATGTTGTATAGCGCTTTTCCAGCCCAAGAGCTGCTCAAGGCGCTGACCGATACAGGATCTAACCCAAGCTGCCCACTTGCAGCCTTTGGGCGCATAGTCTGACGCCCAGACAACTGGGCACTGTCTAACACAAGGTAACAAGCATGCATGCATGTGCTTATTTGCACAATGCCTGTGTATTTATATCGACCACTCACAGGTCAAGGACATGAGAGTCAGGATCTTTAAAGTGCACTGGAATGAGTTCACGGACTAGACCTCGGTTTATACTCTCGTCCATCCCCCGGCCAAACAATCAGCTAAGAAATCAGTCATTTATCTTGCACTATTTATTTATGTATTTATTTATTTATGTTATTTATTTATATTTATTTATTTATTATGTATTTCTTATTCATGTATTTATTATTTATTATTTAATCGATCTTATATAGCGCTCTTTTCCGGATCAAGTGCAGCTCAAGGCGCTGAACGATGCGGGATCTATCTCAAGCCACCAGAGGCGCCAGCTTGCAGGCTCAGGCGAATTATCTGACGCCCAGACAACTATTTATTTATTTATTTATTTAATCGTTCTTATATAGCGCTTTTCCAGCTCAAGAGCTGCTCAAGGCGCTGGCCGATACAGGATCTAACTCAAGCCGCCCGAGACGCCCACCCGCAGCCTTTGGGCACATGGTCTTACGCCCGGACAACTGAGCACAATCCTGGGCAGCCAGGGATGGGGGAGAAGGACCTAGGTGCATGCTGGGTGTGTTCTTGTCACCGGCACTCACCCGTCTAGGACATGAGCGTCAGGATCTTTAAAGTCCGTTATGATGGAATGTATGCGACACACAGACTAGACCTCGGTTTATACTCTCATCCGAAGGAGTAGGAAAACAGGAGTAAAGTGTCTTTCCCAGGGACACAACACAATGGCCCGGCCAGGGCTCGAACCCGGGACCTTCAGATCCGCAAGCCAAAGCACTACCATTAGACCACAGTGCCTCCCCAACTAAGCACAATCCTGGGCGACGGGAATTGGGGAGAAGATATCTCGTGCTTGCTGGATGTGTTACTGGGTAATCGGCCACCACCCTTCTCTAGGACAAGAGCGACAGGATATGCAGGCCTATAGAAAGTCCGTGCAGTGGACTGCATGCGTGCACAGGCTTTACCTCGGTTTATACTCCCATCCATCCATCCAGTCAGCTAAGAAAGTATTGTTTCATTCAACAAGGAAAGACTGACCTGGAGAATTCGGCCTCTTTACTGTCGTGCTGGCCGTGGAGGGTAATGTAGAACCGGCCGAAGGCGTTCTCCTTGGTGTGGTTGTCTGTCATGTCCATCTCCACAATGTATTCATAACCTGCAGCACAGTCACCCATATAACAACTACAACAATATCATAAAATGAAATAAAATAATAATAATTACAAAATATAATAATACATGAGGTCAAACACACACACACACCCACACACACACCCCACACACACACACCCACACACCCACACACCCACACCCACACACAGAGTTGGCTAGTCACCGATGGTTTCCTACGCGGGTCTGGGGTTCGATTGACGTAAGGGACGAACTTCTGTGACTTCGGTACCAGATTTTTCAGGTCACCGAGGGTTCTTCTCGGGATACTCCGGTTTCCTCCCTCCCTTCAATAATGAGAAGAAGAAGAAGAAGAAGAAGAAGAAGAAGAAGAAGAAGAAGAAGAAGAAGAAGAAGAAGAAGAAGAAGAAGAACAACAACAACAACAACAACAACAACAACAACTGACCGCAGAAGGGGCTCTTCATGGTTGTGGGTAGATAGAAGATCCCCCTGGCAGACGAGGAGTCAGCATCATAGCCCATGACCGGACACCCTTCTGGCGGGCAAGTGTGACATTTGCCCTTTGTGTAGTCCGTCCAGTTACTGCAGGGGTGGGCAGTGAACTGCAACAGCAACAAGGACCTCACCATGAAGACCCCCACATACATACGCATCACAGCGCTTTTTGCTGACGTAGTACTCACCCTCAACTGTTCCCCTCTCCAACTATCCTTACTTCGCATCAACTCTTTCCGCCTGTTACGTTGAAACGCGAAGGATAGTATGTCTGAAACGCGCACGATAGATCTAATCGTTTCGATTTGCAAAGTATTCAATAATAGAGTTTATTTACCTTTGATTTGTGTTTGCATTGTGGTTAGAGGAAGCTTTGTATAACGTTGATGATTTTCGTTAGTCGATATTATTGGAGAATTCTCTAGATTTGCGTGTTTACGGTCGATCGAAGATTTTCGATAAATGTAGATGTGTGAGAACATTCCTGGAACGTGAAGAAAGATGTATGACGTAAGACAGTGATGACGAAGAGCGATTGGTTAAATTGCGTCATACGCGATTGTTCCAAGGTGTTCTGGAGAAGAGAGAGGCTATATAATTATGTGCCGCACTGTTTTGAGAGAGTGTTGATAGTGAGTTGGAAAGTAAAAGTTGAGTTGAGAATTGTATGCAGATGTTGATGTGTGCTGAATAAAAGTGGAAAATTTCATACGAAGACTCAGTGACTTGTATGCTGATTGAACGGGTTACGTGGATAATCGAATCCGAGCTTACACTCATCAGGAGCATTCACGCATTGGGGCTGAATCTACTACTGATTGAAAACACCACCATCAAACGGAGTGTAACACCGCCTCTTCTTTATTTAAAATACTCCTAAACTGCAAGTTTTCCAAAGAATTTACATTTGTTTTGTGTGCGTGTGTGTGCATAAGTATAGCTGGATGTTTAGCGGAACGACAGTTCAGTTGTTCCACAATATTTTTCAATCGTTCCTAAAAATCCGTTTGTTGGTCAAGACGCTGGCTGATACAGGATCTGACTCAAGCGGCCCGAGGCGCACACTAGCTGCCTTTGACCGTATCATCTGAAGCCCCAGACAACTAAGCACAATCCTGGACGATCAGGGATGGGGAGAAAGGACCTAGTGGTTGCTGGGTGTTTTGATATAGCTGGAATAAAGCTGATAGCTTGTGATATTATTCTACTTGTCGCGTACTTTACCCCCCCCCCCCCAAAAAAAAAAAAAAAAAATAATAATAATAATAATAATAAAAATAAAAAAAAAGTGTAAATACAAAATGGAGAAAATGTGTCGCTTGTAGTATAGTACATTGTAAAGACTTACATTATTAAATGTACTAATCATTCAGTCAGTGAGTCGAGTGGAGAAAATAATGGCTAAGCTATGCCAGTACAACCAACCGCGGTTCTTACCGCGTAGGGTGCCGGTGACCGCCCAACGTACTGTTAACATCGCCTTTGTGCTCAGGCATCGCAACATCCTTGCTCTTTCATATGCGAGTATAACTGAAGGTCTAGTCTCTGGACACGTGTAGTCCATAGTTCGGATTTTTTTAAAAAGATTCTGACGCTCAGGTCCTAGTGCTAGATTAAAAATACTAATAATTAAACAAAATAATAAAATAAGAGCAGAACAAAAACACACTTTGCAAATAGTGTATGCACTATTCTCTCTCGTCCTGGGTGGCGCTTTCACCGGGACGTCAACCACCCCCCTTCCTCCCCCCCCCAAAAAAAAAGAAGAAAAAAAAGGGGATGGAGGAGGAAGAGGAGGAGGCCCCCAACATCTACAATCAATCAATGAAATAAATTAACCAATCAAGCGATGAAGCAATCAACCACTAACCTGGCAGGTGTTGGAACTGATAGACTCGATGAAGAAGAGACTGGCCCGACCGTGACTACAGGCAAGACTCTCGTCTGATCCATCCGGAGCTGTAACACATCGTCATCGTTATCACCATCGTCGTCGTCATATCATCATCGTCATCATCATCATCATCATCATCATCATCATCATCATCATCATCATCATCATCATCATCATCATCATCATCATCATCATCATCATCATCATCATCATCATCATTTTCTTCCTCCTCCTCCTCATCATCCTTATCCTCCTCCTTCTTCTCTTCATCATCATCATCATCATCATCATCATCATCATCATCATCATCATCATCATTAACATCACCTCCCAAAATGCCGACGATACCGCCCAGGATGTCGTCCTCGCAGCCAGGCTGATCGTAGCCTCCGTTGGGATAAAAGTCCAGGTGACCCATTGGGTGGATCCAGCCGTAACCTGTCAGCAAATGCAGCGCATTGAAACGCCTTTTAAAGCGACCCGAGTCGAAGAATTTGTTTTGTTGGGTTTTTTTTGTTTTTTTTTTTTGGCGAAAAGGGGCTTACTGTAAAATTGGCAATAGTATTATATCAATGATAAAGTGGGCTTACTGTAAAATTGGCAATAGTATTATATCAATGATAAAGTGGGCTTACTGTAAAATTGGCAATAGTATTATATCAATGATAAAGCGGGCTTACACTAAAATTGGCAATAGTATTATATCAATGATAAAGCGGGCTTACTGTAAAATTGGCAATAGTATTATATCAATGATAAAGCGGGCTTACTGTAAAATTGTCAATAGTATTATATCAATAATAAAGTGGGCTTACTGTAAAATTGGCAATAGTATTATATCAATGATAAAGCGGGCTTACTGTAAAATTGGCAATAGTATTATATCAATGATCAAGCGGGCTTACTGTAAAATTGGCAATAGTATTATATCAATGATAAAGCGGGCTTACTGTAAAATTGGCAATAGTATTATATCAATAATAAAGTGGGCTTACTGTAAAATTGGCAATAGTATTATATCAATGATTAAGCGGGCTTACTGTAAAATTGGCAATAGTATTATATCAATGATAAAGTGGGCTTACTGTAAAATTGGCAATAGTATTATATCAATGATAAAGCGGGCTTACTGTAAAATTGGCAATAGTATTATATCAATAATAAAGTGGGCTTACTGTAAAATTGGCAATAGTATTATATCAATGATTAAGCGGGCTTACTGTAAAATTGGCAATAGTATTATATCAATGATAAATTGTTACTCTAAAATTGGCAATAGTATTATATCAATGATAAATTGTTACTCTAAAATTGGCAATAGTATTATATCAATGACCAAGCGGGCTTACTGTAAAATTGGCAATAGTATTATATCAATAATAAAGTGAGCTTACTGTAAAATTGGCAATTGTATTATATCAATAATAAAGTGGGCTTACTGTAAAATTGGCAATAGTATTATATCAATGATCAAGCGGGCTTACTGTAAAATTGGCAATAGTATTATATCAATGATAAAGTGGGCTTACTGTAAAATTGGCAATAGTATTATATCAATGATAAAGTGGGCTTACTGTAAAATTGGCAATAGTATTATATCAATAATAAAGTGGGCTTACTGTAAAATTGGCAATAGTTTTATATCAATAATAAAGTGGGCTTACTGTAAAATTGGCAATTGTATTATATCAATAATAAAGTGGGCTTACTGTAAAATTGGCAATAGTATTATATCAATGATCGAGCGGGCTTACTGTAAAATTGGCAATAGTATTATATCAATGATAAAGTGGGCTTACTGTAAAATTGGCAATAGTATTATATCAATGATAAAGTGGGCTTACTGTAAAATTGGCAATTGTATTATATCAATGATAAAGTGGGCTTACTGTAAAATTGGCAATAGTATTATATCAATGATAAAGTGGGCTTACTGTAAAATTGGCAATAGTATTATATCAATAATAAAGTGGGCTTACTGTAAAATTGGCAATAGTATTATATCAATGATAAAGCGGGCTGACTGTAAAATTGGCAATAGTATTATATCAATGATAAAGGGGGCTTACTGTAAAATTGGCAATAGTATTATATCAATGATACAGTGGGCTTTCGCTGCTCAATCAGCCTCTCAAGTTTGAATCTTCCATCCCTGTTCTGACAGGGAATGATTTCTCCTATTTAACGGTACACCAATACGCTCACCTACATACTAGATGATGTTTTTAGCGTTAGTGTGGTCGCTAGCGCTTGTTATTAATAGGCACACGAACTGCGGAATTGATTGAGTTATAAAAAATCAATATAGGCTTTCCAAAGAGTTGTGTTTTCGTTGCAAGCTAATTTATTTTTGTATCAGACAATGGGTCCCGACAGGACATCCTCTTTAGGATCGCACAAACAACTGCCGCCCTGACAAGGTTGAAGCCCATTTGGAAAGACAGGACCATCAGTCTACATTCCAAGGTAAGACTGCTGCGCTCCCTTGTCATCTCCATCTTCCTATACCCTTGCGAAAATGGACCCTCACAGCAGATCTACAACGAAGAATACAAAGCATGGAGATGAGGTGCTACAGAAGACTTCTGGGCATTTCCTATATCCAGCACATCACCAACAACGAAGTCCGACAGACCATCACACAAGCCATTGAAAAACACGATGACATGTTCACAGTGGTGAAGAAATGGACACCCCGATGGTATATCCACGTCACCAGAGCATCCGGCCTTGCAAAGACCATCCTGCAAGGCACGATGTAAAGGAAGCAGAAGAAGAGGAAGACAGAAAAATAGGCCGGAGGACTGGCTTGACACTGAACGAGGCCATGAGGGTTTCTGAGGACAGAGAAAGATGGAGTACGCTGGTTAAACGATCATCTGTGGTGCCCCAATGATCTTCGAGTAACGGGATAGGATAGGATAAGATAGGATAGGATAGGATCATTTATTTTTTGTATGGGAACACCTATAACACTGTTTTAGTTTAATCTTACAGTGAGTCTGGTGTAATTTAAAAAAAAAACAACTTTGACACCAGACAGTATGATGATATTTATTATAAGAGTGTATGAATCTATATTACTGCGGTGAGAGCTCATCGACTGACGCTTCATTGTAAGCCGTTGCAAAACACATTAGGCACCCTTATAACGTCACGGCGCGAGTCTAGCGAAGCGGCCTTTTAAAGAATCATTAAGCTTCACCCGATATAACAGGCACAGAACCCGTTACACAGACTCAGTTTGAGCCAAGCTCTCGATCTCCAGCACACAATGGTAGCGTGGAGACAAACTCCGGCAAATCCATGTGTGAGCACCGGCATAGGTATTCCAAAGGAGATGCGTCACCCATGAATGCAAATATATAGCAGAGGTCTTTCTGACAGCTAGGGCGGGACCTTTAGATTTCAACTTATATTAGACACGAACTATGTAGGAATATATATATATATATATATATATATATATATATATATATATATATATATATATATATATATATATATATATATATATATATATATATATATATATATATATATATATATATATATAAGTAAATAGTAATCCCTTAGCGCAAATTAAGCATTTTCATTTTGTTTTGCTTTGGCAAGTTTGATCTTGACCTCAGGCGGACTTTAAGTGGTATGGCTACCAAATGCGGTGTACGTAAAGGCACCTTAAGGGCCAGGTTTCCATCCACAGTTGGGGGCTTGTTCCTGTTACTACCACTACTGCCGGACACTACAACCAACAGTTACTACTATTACAACAACCACAACTACAACAACTACAACTACTACTTTAACTATTAACTACTACTACTACTACAACTACTACTACTATTATTACTTCCACCTTACCACGTTTTCAACTATTACAACTATTTTTCAAGGACGTCATGGAAAGATGCGCACCTGAAAAGCCGCTGAATTTCTCGCCGTCTGTGTGAATGACGTCGACAAATTTTGCGTCTGTTTTATCTAAACGCTTACTGTCGTCCATATCCACGAAATAAGGTTCAGCCGGATCAAGACCTGTGAGCAGACACATTAAACATGTAAATAAATAAATAAATAAATAAATAAATAAATAAATAAATAAATAAAATTAAATAAAAAAACTAATTAAAAGGGCAGCATCAGTCCATGGTTTTACTTAAAAAAGATTTTAATAAAATGAAAATACCTAGCTCTTAACACATGTGTTTTTGTTTTAAAAATTACGTTATAAATAAATAAATAAATAAATAAATAAAGGTAATAATTAAATTAAAAAAAATAATAACATAAATAACTAAATTATTAAATAATCAAATAAAATAAAGAAAGAAATAAAATGAAATAAAATAAAGAAAGAAAGAAATAATCTCAGCGCGAGTATGTATTTGCTATGGACCCCATCTACTCCTTCAAAAGCACCTCCCTTCTCTCCTCACCTACGTCCGCTGACTTTGGAGGTCGTCAGGGGTGGAGGAAAGAGTGGCGGGGAGAGGGGAGGAAGGGAGGAAGAGAGAGAACAACCCCTATAAACTAATAAACTACAGGTCTAATCTCCATTGCTTGTCTCAAAGCGAAGGTTTCAGTTCGCACTTAAATCGTTGAAATATCCAATCGGTCAGACAGCTAATAATTTATTGATCAGTTATGAGACGGTGTCAATGAAGTGAAGTATGAGCAAAGTAGTGCAACCAATTAGCAAAATTATGGATAATATTCAAACAAAGATAGACAATTAGTTAAATAAATCAATAAATCACTCAATCAATCAGTCTGTCAAATCAATAATAACTAATTCACCTGGTCAGCGAAACAAACAAGAAACATCAACCCTATTCAACAACCTAAGTGTTTTGACCTTTGCCGTTGTAGTAAGACTACTGAATGAACAGTGCAGATCAATACAAAACAGGCAATCAGTGGAATGTATCAATCAACAACCAATAAAGCAACCAATCATTCATTCATTTGTATGTTCTGAAAGCTTAGGCGACGTTAATAAATATCATCATCATCATCATCATCATCATCATCATCATCATCATCATCATCATCATCATCATCATCATCATCATTCGTTCATTCAGTAATTCATTCATGCATTCTTTCATTCATTAATAAATCACTGAACTAACCTGAAATTCGTGCGAGGGCTCCGCCGAGAGCAGCTCCCACGTTACCCGAAATTTGAGCTCCAAAGCTGTGGCCTATCACATGAACCTTGTTGAGGTCAAGGGGGTTGTGGCGGCCTTGCAGAAAGCGGATAAAGTTGGTGACCTCTGCGGCCACTAGGAAAACGTTGATGGCGGCCTGATCAGGAAGCTGCTTGGCGCCTTGACCCCAATCCACCACGATCACGTTAAAATCCCCCTGCAACAGGTAATGGTGGTGTTGCTGTTGACAGTGGTGGTGGTGGTGATGGTGAGGATGATGATGATGATGATGATGATGATGATGATGGCAGTGGTGGTGGTGGTGCTGTTGCTGCGGCTGATGATGATGATGAGCAGGTGGAGGAGGAAGAAGTCGATGGTGGAGATTTTGATGATGATAAAGATCATGTTGCTAAAGATGACCACGACGACGACGATGAAGATGATGATGATGATGATGATGATGATGATGATGGTGATGATGGTGGTGATAATAATAGTGAGTACTGGTACCTTGTGGAGAAGTGCATCTTTCATTGCAATGACCCAGGTTTTATTGCCGTCGCCAGTGAAGCCGTGGATGACAAACTTAGTGTCTTTGTGCGGATTGAAATGAGAGCCATGCAGTAGTGTCGCCCATCTGCACAAATCTATCATCGTTATCGTCGTCGTCGTCATCGTCATCGTAGTAGTAGTAATAGCAGCAACAGCAGCATTAATTGTCTCCGTCAAGAAGAAGAAGGTGAGCAGCAACAATAACAGCAACAACAAAACCAGCCTCAGCGTCAGAAAACACCACTATCATCAACACCATCATCACCACCTCCACTACTACCACCACCACCACCACCATCCTCAGCCTCAGTCTCATCACCATCACCAAGCGCCCTTATCCATACTTACGTGGACTCATTAAACGTGGCGTTGATTCTTGTTGGAACAGTCAGCTCGTTCCGGGTGTACAGCTGGAACTGGGTCTGTAGCTTGTCAGGGGACATTGGCAGTCTACGAAGCTGGGGAAAATCGGAGAAGCATCCCAAGCCCTGGTAGCAAGCTTGAGCTCTCTTCGCTACGTCAGCCACCGCTCCTCTATCATCCTCTTCCGCCGCCACGGAGATGGCAGAGATTTCCAAAAGAACGGCGCAGAGGTAAAAACCGACTTTTCGCGCAGACGTTGACTGTTTCCCCATCATGATGAAGTTTATTGTGAATAAGGTTTTGTTGCCGACGAAATAAAAACTAAATTAATGTCTTTGTTGTTGTTGTTGTTGTTGTTGTTGTTGTTGTTGTTGTTGTTGTTTTTGTTCTGTTTAAAAGATCCAGTTTTAAAGTGGATAAATAAATAAGTCTTTGAGTTGGTACCAAGTCGAGCCTAACTTCGCCACACAACTGTGTTGACATTAGAAGTTAAAACTATGTGATTGACAAATAAAAAATATAAAAAATGCAAAAAGAAATTTAAAAAAAAAAAAGACGGACCTTATCAATTCAACTTGTCTTTTTGTATTTCCAGATAATGGCTAGAAATACTTTGAAATAGTGGGGAGAATCACAACGAACCAAATGTTAATCTGTTGGTCGGTCAATCGGTCGCCAAATCTCAAGAACCACTAAACGAATTTTGACCAAACTTCCTAGGAACATAACTTATGTTAGTGGCCAGTCTCCTGTGCCAGAACAGTTGCTTTAACGCAAAGGTCAGTGTCCTGGGCCAGGGTCAAATTATTGCTATACGCCTTTTGCTCTATATCTCAAAACCAGTTTAACCGATTTTGATGATTTTGGGTATTGAGATTCTTCAACTGATCAATGGCACTTTTTGGTTTGCATTACCTCAAGAACGACTTTACCGATTTGATTGATTTTACTTGGCGGATTGTTTACTAATGCTAAGCATTTTAGATCATTTATATTAGCATTTTCTCCAAGTTCAAGGTAGCTGTATATCATCATTTTGGTGGTGGTTGTTTTTTTTCATCATTTTGTGAACAGGTTTTGCACTGTATATCAACATTGGCTGATCCCATTTTAATATTTTGTGCTTGCAAATTATGTACATGTAGATCGTAGATCATTCCATTTTAAAATGTTGCTTCTTTATGATAAAGTCGACTCCCCATACCTCCAAAAATATTAGCACATTTCAATGCTATTTATTTATTTATTTTCATCGGCTATAGTCTATCTGTGAGTGTATGCAAATGCAATTGAACGGCTTCCAATTTTAATTGAATAAAAATCTTTTTTATTTTTGTATAAATTGTAGATTGATTGCATTCTATACCATTATTGAAGGGAGGGAGGAAACCGGAGTGCCCGGCGAAAACACTCGGTGTCTTGAAAAATCTCGTACCTAAGTCAGAGTTCCAACCCGGGACCTTCAGCCAAGGAACCCAGCTCACTATCCACTCAGCTGCCGGGAACCCTCTCGGTAAACAGTACAAAGGTCTAGTTTTATTTTTTTTAAAAAGAAAAAAAAGATAAAACAGCTGATGGAACTTACGACCTTGTCTTACATTCAAAACTGTTACACTTTGTGTTGTTAAAACACATCCCCACCACACTCATCATTGGGTTGAAAGTTCAGCAAGGTCTTCACTCAGAGCAAGAACAGTGTCCCAGCTCAGCGGGCGGGTCCCGGAGGTCGCGATCCCCAACACCTGACGTTCGCAGTAGCCATCTTAGTGCTGCAATCCATCTGGGAGTTAAATCAACCAGCCAGTAATGTAACGGGGATTTAGTTATTAATGTAGCGCTCTTGTATAGTGCCGTTTAAGCTCAAGAGCGGTTCAGAGGCTCGCTGGTCGATACAGGGTCTAAACTCATGCCGCCTGAGACGCCCACTTGCTCCCTTAAGCGCCTCGCCTGACGCCGCAGTCCACTGGGCACAATGGATAGGGGATAAGGGACTTAGTGCGTGCTGGATGTATTTAGCAGCCTAGTCACCCATCTAGGACATGAGTGTCAGTATCTTTAAAAATCCGTGCGGTGGAATGCATGCGGGCACAGACTAGACCCCGGTTTATACTCTTATCCGTAGGAGTAGGTGACCTGATGAGCCACATACCAAATCACAGTCCCTTATTTCGCTTTCTGCGAGACTCGAACTTACGCGCGTTCGTGGAGCACTTTTGTACCCTAACTTCGGCATTGTAGAGCACAGTGTTGCAACGACGCTAAGAGGCCACTCTGTTGGGATTACGTACAGGCCAAAACATGCACTGTTTCTATGAATTCTCAGTGGAGCTGCATTGCGGCTGTCATGCTTTCGTTGAGAAAGCTGTCCGAAGGCCGAAAATATCAGCGCGTACCAACTTCCGATTTCGTTACACCACATGCAGTTGCTGTGCCCAAAGCCTTATTAAAAAGGCTGGGACCGATCGGGTGACATTTAAATACCACTTGTCTTTATTTTACACTTTTTAAAATACTACTACTACTACTACTACTACTACTACTACTACTACTACTACTACTACTACTACTACTACTACTACTACTAATACGGAATGCTATATACGCGCCTTTTCCCAAATCAATCAGGCTCAAAACGCGGCGATCTGTACCAACATACACGCTCACCTGTCTCATCCACCGTCACATACACACACAACAAATACACATCCATCACTCAAACAGGTGGTGTAAAGGCAGAGAGATCGCTATTAGAAGACGGAAAGAAAATCGAATTTTTATTTTTGAAATTTTTGTTATATTGTCTGCGTCCTGTACCATTATTGAAGGGAGGGAGGAAACCGGAGTGCCGGGAGAAAACTCTCGGTGACCTCAATAGTCTCGTACCTAAGTCACATACGTTCGCCCCTTGCGGGAATCGGACCCGCGACCTTCGGCATAGGAAACCGGCGACTAATCCACTGCGCCTCGAGGCCACCGGCGACTAATCCTTGGACACGGTTTCAGAAGTCAGTTAGTGGTTCAGTTATCACAAAGAGGTGTCATGAGAAAGACATACATACAGACAGACATACAGAAAGATTAATGATGGAATAATTGTAAAAATGAATACAAGAAACCAGACAAGGAAAGCAATTTTTATGGAATGGCAAAATGTCCACAGTAACATGGGCTGTTTCATTTTTAAGTTAATTACTTTATGGATTACAAAAAAAATATTGTACTTTTTCAATCGTTTTAATAGTTAGCGTTTTTCATGACCGAACAGCAATTGGGCCGGTTTGTGCTATATTCCTCTAAGAAGCAATGTGTGCACTAACCGCTTTACCGATGCGACACTTTCCCCACCCACCCCCCACGGTTTAAAGCAAAAGATTTAAAATTATTTATATCATTCTGTGTTTAAGTTATTTTTATCTTTTAGTTGTAATTTTACCTGACGCCCGCATTCCGGGCTCTTGGGTTATGCTTTGGGCTTTCGTGTCTTGCCCTGCACTTATTACTGTGTTCGTTATCACAGATGTTTGTTTTTTTCGGGATTGTACAGTTGCTTTTACTTTTTACATTTCATCCTTTTACTCATGAGCGTATGGCGTGTGGCTGTTGTGTCCCTTCCTTCCCTGATCAGTCGATATTTTTACAGACTCTTAAATTCCCTCGATTTTAGCTGTGGTCCTGAAATTTTATTGCAACTCTTATCATCCCTCCCTTAGGGTCCCTCGTTAAATATCTTAATCTCTGTCCCCTATACGCTTAATGTGTCTGGGGACGTACATTTTACTACACAGAAGTAGTCTGGACCATAGACCAAATTGCGACTACGTCTAATTGACGCTATTTGCTTGTTATGAATATTTATACATGTCTCATCCCGGTAGCCCTGGTCCTGAGTTGGCTGGGAAGAGTCCGCTGGACCTAACGCAACAACCATGTAATGTAAACCCGGTAGCTCTGGGGTACAGCGTTCGCCTGGCGCACCAAGACCCATAGGTTGAAATACCGCAGGATAAAAGAGGCCATATTTGACTGTCCATCCTAGCTGTATGATTACTCTATTGGTTTAGTGTAGATGCAGGTCCATATCCCAACTTCCCTGGGATGGTAATCGCCGTCTGCCATATCGCCAATGGTGGGTGTAGACGTTAAACTTAAAGGTTCATTCATTGATACATTGGTCAGTGTCTGATAGGCTTATTACCGAAAAAAAACACCAGAATCTAAACTTCGTGTCGAAGCGTTGTAAAAAGAGCGTCTGCTATTAGCAGTACATGCTTTGGATCCCTTTGGGAAACATCATATTGAACGCTACAGGCACACACAAATAAACACGCATTAGCTTTCACTGACTGCATAAGCTACATGTGTGGGTCGTTATAACGTCACTGGCTTGGCTCACAGCTTGCAAATGTGTTGTGCAAAACGTTTAAAGGAGAGCGTTCCCAATGATAACGTGGATAAATAAATATATGTCTTCTTCTTTTAACCAGCAACATTTTTCACATTAAACTTCAGTAGGCTGAAGAAGGCAGCGTATTGCTGTCACAATATACCTAAGTAAATCCTAGAATCTGTGTCAGGATAATACTTACTCGATATGACAAATAAACACTTCTATGACCATCGCTTACATTATCTTAAATACTTGAAGAAGTACATTAATGTGATTATAATTACCTGTATCTGCATAATTACCTGTATGTTTATGCTTGCGCATATACATGTGTGTGTGTGTGTGTGTGGGTGTGTGTGTGGGTGTGTGTGTGTGTGTGTGTGTGTGTGAAAGTCTCAGATCATTTTAGCAATGAAATGACTTCCAATAAAAATTACTGAAACTGAAATCTGTGACAGTAATATAATATTATACAAGTTTGAAAAACTCACTTTAAGCAAAAAACGTAATTTAAAAAAAAAAGACTGTGAATTTGAGACAGATCACGACTGTTTAAATTAGAATTCCTTTCAAAGGTCGTAAGAGGTCCGTCCGTTATCTAGACTACGGTAAGATTTTTCGACATTCATCAAACGATGATTATGTCCTTTTGAATGTTAAGTCCAAGCCGCGGTCTGATGGGGTTGACTTAGGCGATCAAACCTCCTTATCACATAATTATCAGCATAAATCAGCATTCTTAGTTTTTATTTACATTTAGTTTGAATTCGTTTTGGGTTAATTTACAGTGACCGAGTTCTAGTTGATGATGATGATGATGATGATGATGATGATGATGATGATGATAATGATAGTGTTTATTTGTAGCGCAAAGAACTCAGTGTCACAAGGTCATGCTCAATTAGAGACTCATCCATCAGAATGTTAAAAACCTAGTGCGTCCTAGGTGTATTTGTGTAGCCGGCTCTCACCATTCTAAGGCCTTTAAAGTCCGTGCGACGCAATGCGTTCATGCACAAACTAGACCTCGGTTTATACTTTCATCCAAAGGAGTAGTTCGCACCAACAATCGCCATGTACCGTGAAATATGTGCGCTATATAACATTGAATAATACTAAAAATAATAATAATAATAATAATAATAATAATAATAATAATAATAATAATAATAATAATAATAATAATAATAATAATAATAATAATGATGATAACGAAAATAATAATAATAATAATAATAATAATAATAATAATAATAATAATAATAATAATAATAATAATAATAATAATAATAATAATAATAATAATTTTAAATTAAAAAAAATTATTATTGAGTTTCTTTACAGGATTAATGAGACAGAAAAGTCGGTCAGAACGTTCGATCGCAATAGTTTTCCCATTTAAACAAACGGAATTGGACAGTACGATTTTGACTCAAAGCAACGCATTCAGTACACAGATAAGGTTTGCTCCACAGACACTGACAACTAGCTCTATCCAGACCGCTGCGCTGACACATTAGCCCATTTTTAAAAGATAGGTTGTTCTTACATAGCTCAATTACCAAGTCAAAAGAGATGGCCCGAGGCGCTGGCCATCACGATCAAGCATGAAGGAAATTGTTTATTGAAGACGTCTTAAAACACAAAACCGGGTTGCCAGAGATAGTCATTTGCATCACGGACAACTAATCCTTTCCTACATGTAATGTAACCTATGTAATATTGTGTGTGTATGTGTGTGTGTGTGATTGCATGCAGATGCACGCAAGGGTACAAATGTTGTGTATCTGGTATGTTTGTTTGAGCTGAATATTATACTGTAATATCGTAATTGAGGGTGTGTGTGTGCGTGGGTGTGTTTGTGTGTGTGTGTGTGTGTGTGTGTTTGTGTGTGTGTGTGTGATTTTTTCCCCCCCTAAATGTTATGCTACTATTCCATTTCTGTTATTGTGTTTATTGCCATTATAAAATCTTGTCTTGTCTTGCAAAGCGACAACCCACATTTTTCTTTCTGAGAAATAAAGAATGCATTGACTTGACTTGACTTGACTTGACTTGACTTAATCCTCAACTACTAGCAAATCTTTATAATCCCTCAGCCTGTTGGGCAGTTGCAGAGGCTTGAGGGTTGCCTTCACGGAGAGTTCACGCCACTAATCTGTCTGCTGACGTTTGTAGGAGGCGTGACGTGTCCATGTTTTGACGTCATCTGTCCAGTTCTTCCTTTGCCTGCTTCCTTTCACCGTTCCTTGCATAATGGGTTTGGACAAGGGTGTCGTGCCGCGAGAGGTCACCAAACCACGCTAACCTTTTCCTCTTCACAAGGGCAAGAAATAGTTCCTGAGGGCCCTAAAGTGACGTAAACAGGTTCAGGACATAACTCGGTGTAAAAAAGTAGAATCCACAACAAAACGAGCGTGGTTTTTTATTATTTTTTTTTAAAACAGGTTTTTGGTTTTAGGTGGATACCACAGACCCTATCCTATCACAAACTTCCAAAACACACTCTCTTGAAGCGGTGTGGTTCATTCACAAATAGGGTCAAAGTTCACAAGGCTATAGTAATTTGGTGTACTATCGTCCGTCTTCCCCACCTTGGGCTAAATCATTATTATCATAAAAATCGCAAGTCTCCATTTTGATAATGGTGGTCGATGACTTCATTTAGGTTTAATATTAATAATTTTTAGTTTAATGGGTTTTGATTGTAGAGTAATTAAGCTAATCGTTTCAGCGTCAAAGAGCTAGGAATATTTGGCGACACTGATCAAAGACGCAACAAGCGCCTCCATGATCCCACTTTAAAGACAAACTAAAAACCACTTCAAAGATTTCAAGCAGTTTTCTGATAATGAGAAAAGTGATTCAATGTGGTTTTGGTTGCAGCCAAAATACAATTTAAAATATACAATTCGATTTCCCTTCCGTCTTCTGAATGCGATCTCCTTGCCTTTACACCATATGTTTTAGTGATAGGTACGGGTGAATGTGAGAGTGAAACATGTGAGCGTGCTTGTTTGTACAGATCGCCGCGCTTGGAGCCTGATTGGTGATTTTGGAAAAACCGCGATTACAGCATCCATTAATAATCATAATAAACATTAATTACTGCTACTGTCATGAAGTAGATATAAATCTTTGATGACGCAATAAAGTACAGAGTCAATTGGTTAGTTTGCTTATTGCATGACTGAAGTTCTTGTATCAGTAGTGAAAACAAGAGTCTAATGCTTTCACACAGCTACACCCACACAAACATAGAAAGAGAGAGTGAGACACATTGAGAGAGAGAGAGAGAGAGAGAGAGAGAGAGAGAGAGAGAGAGAGAGAGAGAGAGAGAGAGAGAGAGAGTGAGAAAGACAGAGAGAGAGAGAGAGAAAGAGAGAGAGATAGAAAGAGAGAGAGATAGAAAGAGAGAGATAGAAAGAGAGTGAGAAAGAGAGAGAAAGAAAGATAGAAAGAGAGAGAAAGAGAGAGAAAGAGAGAGAGAGAGACAGAGAGAGAGAGAGAGAGAGAGAGAGACAGAGAGAGAGAGAGAGAGACAGAGAGAGAGAGAGAGAGAGAGAGAGAGAGAGAGAGAGAGAGAGAGAAAGAAAGAAAGGATGAAAGTATAAACCGAGGTCTAGTTTGTCCGCACATGTATTCCATCGTACTGTAAAAATCCTGAGGTTGATTTGCTAGGCTGGTGACAGCCAGATACACAAGTACACCCACAAACACTAGGTTGCTTCTCACTCCATCCCCGTTAGCTCAGAATCCAGCTTTGTTGTCTGGGGCGTTAGACGGCGCGCCTCAAGGCTGCAAGTGGGCGTCTCGGGCAGCTAGAGTTAGATCCTGTACCGGTCACCGCCTTGAGCAGCTCTTGAACTGGAAACGCGCTATGTAACAACACACCCAATCTAGCATGACTTAAAATACATAGCAATAGAAGACACTAAAACCTCAACCACAAACACACGTGCGCTCACACACCCGCACACAGCCGAGGTTACACAGTATTATCATGACTTTCCCGAAACGTCACCTACGTTGTGCTGACAATGGGTCATATTTCGTCCCCATTTTTAAGTACTTAGCAGTGTTCGAACCCTAACCCTAACCCAAACCCTAACCCTAACGGATCATTGTTCTGACGTCAAAACAAGTAGGCATGTCAATACAAGTTATGTAGATGTTCACTGATTTGTCCAGATAATACTGTGTAAACAAGGACACATGCAACGACAAAAAAACGAACGCTGAAAACAATTTTTTTTCTTTCATACTGAAATCAAAATGCAAATCACACCACCACAACTTAACACATTTTCTCTCCTCTTCAACATCTCCTCCTCATTGTCATCATCGTCACAATAATAGACTCTCACCATGCTGTTCAGTTTATTGGCAGTAATATCTTCCCTAATGCAGGTCCTTTGCTATGTTTTCATTGAAAACAAAACCAACAATGAAATTAAATGAAATGAAAGTTAATTAATACAATTCATGTAACACCAAGTCTAGTTACGAATAGTACATCTTCGATTTAATTTGATTAAAATAAAATCTAACATCGGTGTTTAAAGCAAAAGAGTATACTTTGTAGAAATGCAAATATGAATAACTTGGAACTGAAACTTTGCCCTTTTGTTACACTAAGCGGGCAATCTATCAACAACAAATTAGGTTCATAACTCAGGGGGCATAATTCGGCCGAGCGTTGTAGGGTGGGGAGAGAGAGGCATGAGGGGGAAGAGGGGGGAGGGAAATGTTAAGTAGGGTCTTGCGACAACTGACTGCCACTAGCAATGTCCGTGAGACCTGAAGGTCACCGCATTGTCCTCGGGCATAGGAACGTCCTGCGTGCAAAATACTGTGCTGGAAGTTTTGAGAAAAGAAAAGAAAAAATTAAAAAAAAAAGAAGATACAATTACACGATTGTAACGGTTACATTTGAATAATAATAACTGTAATGTCGTAGCATTAGTCCACTTTCAGTGGAGAGCGCCCACCCGGTATTGGAAAGGCACTCTTCAGTTTAGAAGTAAGAAAGAGTTAGGCAAGACATCATGGCCGATGGCCATTTATTTACCCACTCTCTGTTTGAATAATACTTTTTGAACTTTTCCACATTGTGTTGTATCAAATGTACCAAGCATTCAAGCACACACAGACACTCACACACACTCACAGAGAAAGACATAATAATAATAATAATAATAATAATAATAATAATAATAATAATAATAATAATAATAATAATAATAATAGTTTTCTAAACTACTACCAACTCTACTAAACTACTACCACTACAACTATACTATTACCACTACTATTATATTACGACAATACTACTACTACTACTTTTAATTATAGGCGCATTTTACTACTGGATCGTTCTTATGACTTATATAGCGCTTTTCTAGCTCAAGAGCTGCTCAAGGCGCTAGCGGATTTAGGATCTAACTCATTCCTCCTAGAAATAACAGTTCCATGAAGCGTACCTCACGCATCATACATCCATTGACGAAAGCACACACAGACAACATTTGAAATTAAAAGAGGGAAACATTTTCATACATCCATTGCAATAAAAATGGATTGCAAACGGTGACAGCCATTGCTTCACTGCCGGCTTCGTCCTCGGTCTACTACTACTAAAAACGTTGATAATAGCGATGTTGTAACAACTCAACACCGGTCGTCAATCACGTTACCATTCTCCTATCCCTTCTCCCCACACCGTTTCCGGTTCTCTCCTACCCCATTTTCAATCTTCACCTCTCCCACACCCTTCTAGAGCCGATCAAGTCACTGGTTGATATATCTCGAGCCTGACTTTTACCCTCCCGCCGTCATAGTCCAATGAACAGCAGTCTAGACTCAAACTTCATGTGCACCAGCCCTACACAGCCATTCATCAAAACTAGGATTTGTCTCGCTCTTCCCACCAACTAAAAATGGCGAACACACAGTCAAAACACATTCAGTCAAACCACACACACACAAACACACCCACACACATAGGCACACACAGTCAACACACACGGAGTCCTAGCACACAGTCAACACACACAGTCAAAACACACACAGTCAAAGCATACTACAGACCTATGTTGTGTGACCGCATCCTCCAAGGTAATTTTGTGGACAGTGATTTCGTGATCGGTTCCATACGACGGTACTCCGTTACCTCTGTGGAATCTGACCTTGACCCCTGTGACCTGGCCTACTTCGGAGTGGATGGACACCATGTGCTTTTCTTGGTCATTCTCATGGTAGTGGCGGTTATTCCTGGAATGAAAGTATTTTTATCATCATCATCATGATCATCATCATCATGATCATCATCATCATGATCATCCTCATTATTATTATTATTATTATTATTATTATTATTATTATTATTATTATTATTATTATTATTATATTATTATTGTTATTAATATTATTGTTGTTAGTTTAATTGTCTATGCAGTTCTGTATTTATTTGAGAAGCTACCGGTCCTGATTTGGCTCGGAAGAGTCCGCTGGACCTAAAGCAATAATAAATCAATCAATCAATTTGAGAAGCTACTTGTTAAGTTAGTTCAGAAATTCTGATACAGTAGGTGATTTCAAATTGCACTGATTTGTCAATAACAACAACAACAACAACATCAACAACACATAATCTCCTCTTCCTCCTTCTGATCGTCGCTGTCATTGTCATGAAGACAACTATTATCATCAAAATTATTATCACCATCTTTAATCCTTATCATCATCATCCTCGTCGTCATCATTAGCAGCAGCAAGACTTGATTTTTTTTCTTTTTTATATCTTAAATCATCGCCGCCATCTTCCTCATCCTCGTCATCAAAAATTAAAATAATCTTGTAAAGTGTGACCTTACCTGGTGAATTCTATCTCGGAACTATCTCGAGCAGCCCCTAGGAAGGTGAGATAAATTCGTCCGAAGGCGTTTTGGCGTTTCCCTGACAAGTCCATCTCCACAAAATATTCACGACCTTCACCCAAAAAACAAAAATTCAATAAAAGAAATGTGTAAATTATGTGCAGGTTAACACACCAATATGAAAAAAATTCGGCGGTACGAGTACTTGTAAAATCAAGATTACTTGTCTGGGGAGTAAAACGAGGCGCGCAAAGCAGCAAGTTTGCACCTTGAGCTCCTCTTGAGCTGGAAAAGCGGTATATAAAAACGTTAAATTGCTTTTAAGTAACAAACCCCAGAACACCCAGCACACGGGCACATATAGCTGTGTAGAACCGGAAACGGTAATGGCAGTGAGGGAGGGGAGATAAGCCCCGCTTTTGCCAAGAAACCTGGTCCAGAGAAAAGATGTCCAAAACGCCTTGCTCCCAAAGGTAACCGGAAAACCCGTATCTTTACCTTAACCTAAATAAATGAATAAATACACAAATAAATTAATAACTAAATAACTAGGCCATACCACAGAAAGGAGAACTTTGCGCAGTACTAAGATAGTACAGTCCCCTAGCGGAAGTGCTGACGTTAAATCCCATTTCCGGACATCCGCCCTTGGGGCAGCCATGACATAGACCGCTTTCGTAGTCGTTCCAGCTGTAAATACCACACAACACTCCTTTTGACATTCTCACCGTTTGGACTACATCTGCCATTACATTATCAGGGTTCAGCCTGACACAAAAAAGCTATGGGCCATTGGGCCCCTCAGATCAAATTTCAATGGGCCATGATTTCAGCAGTAATTTGCGTACATGTAAAAGATAACCTGGAGATATTATTACAGAAATTAAAACAAAATAGATTATTGTGAGTGTGCATGTGTTGTGAAGCATGTTTACCAACAAAACACTAACCAGAACAGGGATCAGTATTTTGACTTGACTCAGGGCTCACACAATCATCTTGCGTAGGATTAGCGGCGGTAGACTGTAGTTTAACAGCAGCAAACGACAGTCTAGACTGTCCTACCTCAAGTTTAGGTTTTTTTGTGTGTGCTTTTTTTTTTTTTTTGTTTTGGGGGGGGTCGGGGGGGGGGGGGGGGGGGGGCATTTTCAAAGCGGCACAAAGAAAAACACAAAATCCTCCTTGCACGGACACAACATACGCGCAGACGATAGCAAATTCTGATTTGGAAGAATCGTACACTTCTTATTGGCTGAAAGATTAACATCCGGGCCCTCATAGCCAATCGCTGAACTTGCCTTAGCAAAAGCACGTTTGTCGCGTCCAATACAGTGCACTGTTATTGTGGTGGCGCACTGGTACCAAAAATCGAAGCGCCATTCGGCCCCTGTCAAGAATTGTAGATGGGTCATTTTTAATTTTTATGCGTCAATGGCGCAGGGCGCGCTAGTAAACTGATCCCTGCATTATTCCCCAACACTTTGAATCATATGTGTGGGGGAAGGGTGGGAAGTGGGTATGTGAGTGTGCATGTATGTATATGTGTGTAAGTGCGCATGCGTGCAAACGTCTGTATATGAGAACCGGAGCTGTGCGTGGATCGCTCTATACAAGTCAACAGCATCAACAACATCAACATCTCTAAGTACACGTATGTGTGCGTAGACTAATATTTATGCTTGCGCTCAATTGCGTGCATGCGTGTGCGGGAGTGCGCGTAGAATGTTACCTGGCGCACAGATGAGCATAGAAATGGCAGCATTGCAAGTTGATGGACTCCGTGAAGTACTGGTGAGAACGAGAATGACTGCATGCGATGTCTTGGTCCCCTTGGTTACCTGAAAAGCATTGAGAATCAGGGGCCAGTTTTATGAGTCAAAATATATTTATTACATAGATTACAAGGACATGTGGTGTATGGTGTGACAATTCTCTACACAAGGACATTTGATGTATGTGTGACAATTCTCAATAAAAGGACATGTGTATGGTGTGACAATTCTATATACAAGAACATGCGGTGTGTAGTGTAACAATTCACTATTTAAGGACATGTGGTGTATGGTGTGACAATTCCATATACAATGACATGTGGTGTATGGTGTGACAATTCCATATACAAGGACATGTGGTGTATGGTGTGACAATTCCATATACAAGGACATGTGGTGTATGGTGTGACAATTTTCTATGCAAGGACATGTGGTGTATGGTGTGACAATTCTCTATGCAAGGACATGTGGTGTATGGTGTGACAATTCCCTATGCAAGGACATGTGGTGTATGGTGTGATAATTCTCTATACAAGGACATGTGGTGTATGGTGTGACAATTCCATATACAAGGACATGTAGTGTGTGGTGTGACAATTCCCTATACAATGACATGTGGTGTATGGTGTGACAATTCCATATACAAGGACATGTGGTGTATGGTGTGACAATTCCCTATACAAGGACATGTGGTGTATGGTGTGACAATTCTCTATACAAGGACATGTGGTGTATGGTGTGACAATTCTCTATACAAGGACATGTGGTGTATGGTGTGACAATTCTCTATACAAGGACATGTGGTGTATGGTGTGACAATTCTCTATACAAGGACATGTGGTGTATGGTGTGACAATTCTCTATGCAAAGACATGTGGTGTATGGTGTGACAATTCTCTATACAAGGACATGTGGTGCATGGTGTGACAATTCTCTATGCAAGGACATGTGGTGCATGGTGTGACAATTCTCTATACAATGACATGTGGTGTAAGGTGTGAAAATTTCCTATACAAGGACACTAATAAAACAACCAAACTAATACAACATAAAACTCTGCCTATATCACAGTATCACTATGCAATAAAATAACGTTTTCCCGAACAGTAAAATCACAAAAACGTTTCATTCCACAGAAAAGATTATAACGTTAGCAGCAGGGATAGCTCAGTGGTCAGAATGCACGACTTGTGTAAGTGCGTCTCCGGCGACATGGGTTCGAATTCTGACTTCAGCAAAATTTTGTGTGATTGTGGGATATTAGTGGCCAGAACCTTGACAAGCTCTCTGAGCTTATAAGTGCGCTATATAACTATTATATACTACTCAAAATAATTGAAGGGCCACTCTCATATTTCATTTAGTTTAATTATTTTTTGCTGCTATCAATAATATCGCTTATATTGCTTATTTCAAAACTTATCCTGTACAGTAACATTCAAGACAATCTTATTCTGACAAGTAATCACATGTGTGAGTTTTGAACTTTCTGCACTGAGTTGAAAAACAAACCCAATTTTTACAAAAAAATGACCCCAATTTACTGTTGTCTTGCTAATAAAGCAAAATTTTCAACATTAAAAAGTGATTTGCACGCGAAAGGCTTGCATTTTGTGAGTTCAGTTCAACAATCGGCGCTTTTTTCTGGGTATAAATGGCAGCGCTTTTGCTGCTTCAAGTCTCCTCTCTGAAAATCCTTATCGGGAAGAGAGGGGACTATAAACTGATACACATACATACATGCTTTTCTAACCATGCCCCCAAGGCGACGATTGACTGATGCGGATAGAGGCAGAGCTATTGCATGGCTTCAGGAAGGGGTGGGGGTGAGAGAAGTTGGCAGACGGCTGGGAGTGTCCCACTCCGTTGTCCAAAGGCTGCGGGAGTGCTTTAACAACACTGGAAGCGTCCAAGAACCAAGAAGGTCCGGACGCCCCCGCGTTACCACTGCAAGACAAGACCATTTCATCACCCTGTCAGCTCTGAGGATGAGGTCCATTACAGCAAACATTATCAGAAGACAGCTTCACGCAGCCAGCAATGTTATCGTCAGCGACCAGACAATTCGCAACCGTCTACACGAGGCAAACCTGCGACCAAGACGACCAGCAGTACGGCCTTTGCTCACCCCAGCTCACCGTGCAGCGCGTTTGGCCTGGGCTCGGCGTCATTTGGTGTGGACTAGGCAACATTGGTCAAGGGTGCTCTTTACAGACGAGTCTCGGTTCTTCTTGTCTTTCAACGACCGTCGAGTGAATGTTTGGAGGCGTCCACGGGAGCGTTTTGCTGATGCGACGGTGCGCGAGCATGACTGCTTTGGTGGTGGATCTGTCATGATGTGAGGTGGCTTTGCATTAAACTTCAGAACACCCCTGCTCCAAATTCATGGCGATTTAAACGGTATTGGCTATAGGGATGACGTCCTACAATCTAGGGTTCTCCCAGCTCTGCGGGCCATTTGGGAAGGTGCCATACTACAGGTGCCATACTACAGGACGATAATGCCAGACCCCACCGAGCGCGCATCGTCAATGACTTCCAGCAGCAACAGCACGTCATAAGGATGGATTGGCCGGCTCGATCACCCGATTTGAACCTCATAGAACATCTGTGGGATGTCTTGGGTCGACAGACACGGGCAAACCTCCCTCCAGGAGCTAACCTTGAAGTTCTGGCCCAGGTTCTCCAGCAAGAGTGGTTGGCCATCCCAGGAAACATCCTCCATAACCTGATACGGTCCATGAGACAACAATGCCAAGACTGCATTGATGCAAACAGTGGCCACACCCGATACTGACTCTATAGATTTTTGGTTTCTAAAGTTTTGATTTTGTAAATGAGGGGTATGTCCAGTTAAATTGAATTTACTCGAATTTTAAGCGCTTGATGTCTCAAATCTTTTTGGTTATTGATGCAGAAATGATTGCAATAAAATATGATGAACTAATAAATTGAATTCGTGTTTCTGATTTAAAGAGAGACCCATATGTCCAAGTGGCCCTTGTATTATTTTGAGTAGTATATTATATTATATTATATTGTTATTATTATTGTGATGTTTATTCCTTGTTGATTGTAATTGTACACCACAATGTAATTTCTTGTAAAAGATAATAAAGTTATCTTATCTTATCTTATCTATAAGAGTTATCTTATCTTATCTTATCTTATCTTATCTTATCTTATCTTATCTTATCTTATCTTATCTTATCTATAAGAGCAATTTCTTTTATAATGTAACAGTCGCCTATACGTTCCTTACATTCGTTCATCAAACTGGCCCCAGGAGAGTACGTTAAAGTCAATCAAAACCATAGATCAACACGCATAAACACCTTTAACTGTCTCATTCACGTTAAGAACTGACTAATAATTTGCTTATATAATAACATATTTTGTGTCTGTTATTTCCGAAAATTGAAAAACACTTATAAAATGTCTAATGCATGTTAAGTAATGCCTAATTGCTTAAATATAATCACACGTATGCTGCTCAATGGTCTGGGCGTCAGACGATGCACCCAAAAGCGGCAAGTGGGTGCATCGAGCAGCATGAGTTAGATCCTGTATCGGCCAGTGCCTTGAGCACTCTTGAGCTGGAGAAGAGCTGTATACAAACTATGAAATAAACAGCACTAACCTTGTAGAATGCCCAGAAGTCCTGACACAGCGTTATCCGTGCATCCAGGCTGGTCCACCCCACCATTGGGATAAAAATCCACGTGACCTACTGGGTCTATCAGTCCGTAACCTGCAAGAAACCAGGTAAATAAATTAAATACATTAAATAAATAAATAAATAATATGACCCACCAGTCTTTCAGTCCAAAAACTGCAAAAGACAAGGTAAATAAATATATTAAATTAATAAATACATAAACTATCCTATCCTATCCTGTCCCGAAATCTGGAGGTCGTAGGGGCACCACAGATGATCGTTTAACCAGCATACTCCATCTTTCTCTGTCCTCAGCAGCCCTGATGGCTTCGCTCAGTGTCAAACAAGTCCATTCTCGAATGTTGTCCTCCCACCTCTTTTTCGGTCTCCCTCTTCTTCTACCTCCTTGAACTGTGCCTCGCAGAATGGTCTTTGCAAGGCCTGATGATCTGGTGACGTGGCCATACCATCGGAGTTTCCATTTCTTCACCACTGTGAGCAGGTCATCGTGTTGTCCAAGGGCTTGTGTGATGGTCTGTCGGACTTCGTCGTTAGTAATGTGTTGGGTATAGGAAATGCCCAGAAGTCTTCTGTAGCACCTCATCTCCATGCTTTGTATTCTTCGTTGGAGATCTGCTGTGAGGGTCCATGCTTCGCAAGCATATAGGAAGATGGAGATGACAAGGGAGCGCAGCAGTCTTACTTTGGAATGTAGACTGATGGTCCTGTCTTTCCAAATGGGCTTCAATCTTGTCAGGGCAGCAGTTGTTTGTGCGATCCTGGAGAGGACTTCCTGTCGGGACCCATTATCTGACACAATGGCTCCCAAAAATTTGAAGCTATACACTGTGTTGAGGGATTGGCCTTGGACTTTGATGTCCGTGTTGATGCCATTGGTGTTGTTGGTCATCATTTTGGTCTTCTCTGCACTTATTTCCATTCCATAAGCTCTGGAGGTGGTGTCAAGCCTCTGTACCAGCTGTTCAAGTTCTTGTTCCTCTCCAGCCAATCCATCAATGTCATCCGCAAAACGAAGATTTGAGATTGCTCTACCCCCTATGCTGACTGTGCCTTCGTGATCTGCAAGAGCATCTGACATGATGCCCTCTAGGAAGATGTTAAAGAGTGTTGGAGAGAGTAGGCATCCTTGACGCACACCGATTGTTGTTCTGAACCAGTTCCCGATGACGCTGTTATGGAGGACTGCACTGGTAGCCTTGTCATACAGGCTTTTGATGACTTAAATAATTTTAGGGCTGATGTACACTTTCATTGTTGCCCATAAAGCTGCATGCCAGACTCGGTCAAACGCCTTCTTGAAGTCTATGAACATATGATACAGATATTGTTGGTGCTGTAGGTATTTCTCACAGATTATTCTGAGGTTGAAAATGGAGGACTGCACTGGTAGCCTTGTCATACAGGCTTTTGATGACTTAAATAATTTTAGGGCTGATGTTGTACACTTTCATTGTTGCCCATAAAGCTGCATGCCAGACTCGGTCAAACGCCTTCTTGAAGTCTATGAACATATGATACAGATATTGTTGGTGCTGTAGGTATTTCTCACAGATTATTCTGAGGTTGAAAATCTGTTCAGTGGTACTTCGCCCTGCCCTGAATCCTGCTTGTTCTTCAGCTATGATTAGTTCAGCTTGGGGTTTCAACCTGTTGAGTATTATTTTCCTGAAAATAAAATACATAAACTGATAAGAAATAATCCCTAAATAAATAAACCAAATAGAAACAAAATATTAATAAATATAAATAAATGAATAACTAATACGTCAATACATTAATAAACATTGCTGGAGATTACGCCATTTGTTTAGCACGTGTGAACTGCGTCATATGCAACATCAATGTTTCAATTAAAAAATTAAAAATTAAAATGATTGATGTTCCAAATTAAAAAGGCAGTGGTCGGGTGGAGTGTGTGACAATCGGCGAGAGGTTAAGTGCCCTTGGAGGAGGCAGTGATCGGCGTTCTCCAAATGTGGTTGCTATGGGAACTGTCCTGTTACTCGGATCTCGTCTTTTCTACGGTCTGGGTACAGATGTCGGAGTTGGGTCCCCTGCGATTGAAGCAAAATAAACCCCACCAAAACACACACAAATACACACACACAAATACACGTACACACACATTCTCTCTCTCTCTCTCTCTCTCTCTCTCTCTCTCTCTCTCTCTCTCTCTCTCTCTCTCTCTCTCTCTCTCTCTCTCTCTCTCTCTCTGAATATCGAGAGAGTCCATACTTTTGTATGTAAAAGATTTTTGAACGTGCCCATGGGAGTACCCAACAAATTTATTTATGGTGAAACTGGACGCTATCCTTTGTTTGTGAATAGTGCGGTACGCTGTGTACGTTATTGGCTGAAGCTCTTAAAGCTAAGTGAACATAGGTTACCAAAGCAAGCATACAAAATGTTAATAAACCTGGATGAAAAAGGCAAAAACTGCTGGGTAACTAAAGTAAAAAACAATTTATTCTCCTTGGGATTTGGATATGCTTGGGTTCAGCAGAGTGTGTGATGCGAAAATACTTTTGTCAGCCTATTTAAGCAAAGAATGATGGACGTTTATATGCAAGAATGGGATAGTTCTGTGCTGAGGAATGACAAGTATCAGCATTTTAGAGCGTTTAAAAATGTTTTTTTCAGGCAGAAGCTTACCTTGATTATATGCAAATAAAATGTTTTAGAGACTGTTTAATTAAGTTTAGAATTGGCGTTCTACCTCTGAAAGCCTCATTTTTTAGGTTAACATTTAATGAAACGGATGGAAATGTATTATGTTCTTGTTGTAATGCTATAGAAAACGAGGATCATTTTATAATTGAGTGTTCACTGTATAGCGAACTGAGAGAAAAATATTTAACATTCCCACTGCGGACGCTTTCTGCCTTGCAGAATGGATCTAAATTTTATATGTGGAGGCTAAGCATCTTTATTTTTCATGCATTAAAGATAAGAACACAGTTTTATGAACAGTTGCTTTCCACTTCCAGCTAATGAGATGGATAAAGACACTTGTATATGCACATTGTAAAATTTGCATTGTAAATATGAAAACCACGTGATCAATCATGTTTTCTATGGGCTGGTGGCCCGAAGAATGTTGTATTTGCCATGTGAATGTTGTTTTTTGGGAAGTAAACGGACGATGTCCAAACGTCCAAACGTCTCTCTCTCGCTCTCAAACCAACGGTATAATAATGTAACCAAGGGGAATAATTAAACGTCACAAACAACTTCAAAGTACTTGTAAGCATACGGAGCCCACTACCTTGAAGGGCGTTGAAGTTTTCGCCATCAGTGTGAATGACGTCCACGAAAAGAGCATCACTCTTGTCCAGTCTGTCGGCATCGGTCAGCTCCGTTTTAAAGTACGGCTCGGCTGGATCAAGGGCTGCAAACAAGACCGTTAGATACATCAATTAAAAAAAATCTTCTTAACAACACTGAACACCTCTTAGTGACACTGAACGCCGTAATGACAAGGGACACTTCTTGATGACACTGAACACTTCGTAATGACATGGGACACTTCTTAATGACACTGAACACTTCTAATTACATGGGACGCTCCTTAATGACATTCAACACCGTAATGACATGGGGCACTCATTAATGACACGGGACACTTTTAAATGACACTGAACCCTCTTAATGACACTGAACACTTCTTAATGACACTAAACACTTCTTAATGACACTGAACACTTCTTAATGACACGGGATATTTCATAATGGCACTGGATACTTCCTAATGACACTGAACACGTCTTAATGACTCGGAACATTTCTTAACACAGGACACTTCTTAACGACGCATGACACTTCTTAACGACACAGGACACTTCTTAATGACACTGGATACTTCTTAATGATATCGAACACCTTCTAATGGCACTTTTATGACAATGAATCACTTCTTAATTATACTGTACAGAAGCTCAATAATACTGAAAATAGGAAATTTCTCAACGCAGTCAAGAACAGTGACAGCTGCAGCAACAGCAACAACACCTCAACCACCACCAACTAGAATATATCTAATTTTCCTATCGCAGTTGTCATCGTCATCATCCTCAACATCATCATCGTCGTCGTCATCATCAACCATCATCATTATTATTATTATCATCATCGTCATCAATCATTATCATCAGTCATCGTCGTCGTCATCGTGATCATAATCAATCAATATCATCGACACAATTACATCGTCATCATAATTACTGTGATTTATTGTTATTTCTTTAGTTGTTGTTATATATAGGCCTATTCCGACTCAAGAGCTGCTGCCAAAAAACCCAAAATCCAAGAAAAAAGCACACACCACTGATTCGCCCCAGCCCGGAAATTCTAGAGCCAGCGTTCCCAGAAACCTGTGCGCCAAGGCTGTGACCAATCAGATGGAGGCGCGCAGGTTCAAGGTGTTCGCTCGTGCGCAGACTGTTGATGAACTTTGCTATTTGGGAAGCGACCAATAGGCTGTTGGCTACGGCCTGACCGTATGTGGCGTGAGATCCGTGCCTCCAATCCGTCACGAATACGTTGTAATCACCCTGCAACACTCAGAGTGAATAATATGGTCCAGCATAGATTATATTCTGTATCTAATAAACTCAAGCACAATAATGGCAGGGTTATAAATCAGTTCCTTGTTGTTGGTCTAAGATCATTATGTGTACAGATTTTCAATGAACGTATTGATTTATAGATCTATCTCTCTGTCTCTGTCTCTGTCTCTCTCTCTCTCTCTCTCTCTCTCTCTCTCTCTCTCTCTCTCTCTCTCTCTCTCTCTAATAAGAAGAAATGTAACAATGACATAACAGTGTAACAAAAGGGGTATTTCAGAATTGGCGTGGGTGTATGCGTGAATCTGCGTGTTTTCCCGTCTCTCAACTTCACTAACTTGTAACAATAAAATAAGCTGTCACACCCTGTATTAAACGATAAACATAAATCAACAAAATAGCCTAAGTACAGAATCAACAAGTATTAAATGGAATAAATACAATTGCTTCTACTCACGTCATGTCGCAGAATAAATTCGTGGACAGAATAAATATATATACACCACTCACAAATAACACACAATTCCCATTCACCGTCGCCAGAGAGAGAAACGAAAGTTACATATCTATATATATATAAATTGCTTAACCGGAAGTCCTTCTTCGCCTCTACTGTAAAGTTTGTCCGGTATGGACGCTGATCTGGGCAGGTGCTGGGCGCTGCGGATCGGCCTGCTGTGCGCTCAAAACCAGCGAAATCGTTATAGCCGACATTTCCTTACCAAACGTTTAACCGTTTCTGAGATAAATAAATAAACAAAATGTCCACAAACTGCAATAGCCTCATTCCGCGCGCTTCCGATTCAACCCGTGTCAAGAACGTGCCGTTCCGTAATACCGCAAATTTTGTTTTATTTCCATTCAAAACACTTTTGCACTCATGTCACCAATCTTACAGCTGAAGGTTACCTGTTCACTTTCTTTTTCATCCATACTTCTATGCGCACAAAAATTCATTCGCAAACAATCTTGCAAGAATCCCATTCAAGCGCCAAACGTGACGTCACATATAACTTTGCAGACGACATTTGACAACAGCGTCGGCTGTAAGTGTAAGTACATTGCAATAAATATCATGCCTAATTTTTTTTTTCCAAAAATCATAAAAATAAAATAATAAATGAAGATACTTTTAGAAGCCAAGGCAAAATCGTCCAAATGAAACTCGCAGACAACAGTTGTCTATGTCTACATTTTAAACAGCAACCTGTGTACCCTGGCTTGCCATGGTACAAAACCACTAGTTATAGATATATATATATATATATAGTAACACTGTAGTTATGTTGGATCTCTAGTCTCTTATCTGCCTCTCAATCTCACTCTCCTTCTCCTCTCGCCTTCTCCTTCTCCTCTCCTCTTCTCAGACTCCCTTCTCATCTCCTTCTCGTCCTCTTCTTTTTCCTCCTCGTCCGCCTCTCCTCAGTTTTCTTCTCTCCTCCTCGTTCTCTATTCCTCCGTCTCCATCTTCTCCTTCTGCGTTCTCTTCTTCTTCTTCTTCTCTTCTTCGACGTCATCTTCTTCTTTCTTCCTCTTCCTATTTTCGTCGTCTTCTTCTTCTTTTGCTGCTGTTGCTTCCTCCTCCTCTTCTTCTTCCTCCTCTTCTTCTTCTTCTCCATTCTTCTTCTTCTCCTTCCTCTCCATTCTTCTTCTTCTTCTTCTTCTTCTTCTTTTTTCTTCTTCGTCTGCTTCTCCGTCCTTTTTATCTTCTTCTTTTTCGTCAGCTGCGCTTATTCTTGAGGCCCCCGCAGGAATAGACTTCTGCAGGCAAAGGAGTTAATTACAACGAAGGTTCTTGATACATAAACGCTCTTTGGACCACTACACTTATAGCTCTTTCTCTCTGTGACGGGACCAGTGCAGCAATACAATTCAAATCTCAGCCATATCGAATACAGTTCACAACATAAACACAAATTGTACAACTACTTTTATAACAACTGATTATTCCGTCAATGACACCAATTAATTTCATTCATACAAATAAACCTAATACTATACACTGCAATTGTAGTTTCAACTTCAAATCAAATAATTATCCAAATTCAATTCGTTTTTCGAAAATTAAGGTGAACCACCGTGTTCGTTTACAGTGAACCACCATGTTCGTCTCCTTCTCAATCCATCCTTCACACTAATATAAAAAAATTATGTATTATTAATTGTATTACTTACCAATATAATATAATCATTTAATAAAAGAGTTACATTTATAATAAATTTCAAATAATAAACAATATATACCTGCAGACACAGCTGTGAGAAGTCCAGAACAACCAATCTTTAGTATAGTCAAGAAAAGAATGAATAAATGTTCAAAGTACATTAGTGAGCTGTCATGTGACCATCTCAACCAATCAGAAGTTAGCTCTCATAAAAAATTACCAATATCTGTTCACAAGAAACACAAAAAAACTAATAATAATATCAGTGGCGTAGCTAGGGATTTGGGGGTTCCGGGGGGCTTGGCCTCTTTGGGGGCCCCTGCATTTTGACATTCGACATCATGACATGAGATAATGTACTTAATAAATATATAAGTCTAAATTCATTAACTTATATAACAACGTGAATACCAAGATTACATGGCGGTGGCGTAATATTTAATATTTAATGTAAAAAAAAATTTCGCACACTCCTTTGGGGGCCCGGGGGACTTTCGAATTTGGACACCCCCCCCCCCCCCCCCTCCCTCTTCCCATAGCAACGCCACTGAATAATATAAAGTCATCGGACCCAAATAACTATAAAACCGGTCCGTGCCAAACAGAAACCACCACCACCATCCACAGCATTAACAACAACAAGACTGCACACATTATTTCAAAACAAAAAGACAAAAACAACAACGACAACGACAAAAACATACATGCTGTAGGAGTTCTTGCACCATGGAAACGACCCAGGGCAATGTCCCGGTGCCTGTGTAACCATGAGTGATGACCTTGGTTTCCCGGGCAATGCTGAAGCCGGAAGAGGCAAGACTGGAATGCCATTGGTCAGGAGAATCTGTGGCTGGCATGTGAGCGGCGTTCAGCTGGCCTCGCAAGTGCAGGATAAAAGTAGTGTTGATAACATCAGGACTGGCCGGCAAGCTACAGAATAACAAAGAATGTACAGCTTCACAAAGAAGGCGCATAACTCAAATGTGTGCAAAATCGAAAGTACCCAGCGCCCCCAAGCGGCAAGTGGGAGACTTTGCTAGCCGGCTGGCGTTGGGAAAATGGCCGACAACATGCGTGAAGCTGGAGGAGGTTGCAATCATGCGAAAAAACGCGAATATGGCACTCACTGCAGTGCAATCAACTGTACCAATAACAGATTCAATCATTCTTCCGGTTTCCGAAGGATCCCAAAAGGTGAGTGTCACAAATTATAATTTGTAAACAATGCATCTTGAACCGATCGATTCGTCTACAGTTAAATTACTGTTCAACTAATTTGTTGCTACGTGCACTCGTGCTATTTATCACAGCTGGACTTATTTTATAGGCTTGTGTGTGTTTATTGATGTGTAAACACTATGTTTTTAAACACTATGTTTTTAAACAAAGTGGATGTGGGGCCATGTGCTAAATTTTTTGAATAGCGATGTACATAATAATAGTCAAACTGTATCTTGAGAATCAAATGTGTGTTTGTGTGTGTATCTACACAGAAGATAATTCACAGAAGATAATTTGTTTTAAAAATTAATTTTTCGTACATGTACTTTGTTTTACAACGTATGTTCCTGTAAAAGACAAAATTAATATTTGTGTGTATTATTGTTTTCCACGCAGTGCACGCGGGGTCAAATGCCACATAATTTTGAATAGTGATATGAATTATTAATGGTCAAAATGTTTCTTTTTTTATTTTTTATTTATTTTAACAACTTTATTATCACCAAGGTGAAATTCGGGCACTTTCATTTTCGAAAGTACAGCAGCCCCAAGTGAAGCGCTTTACCCAAGGTACATGCTGGATGTGTTCTTGTCACCGGCACTCACCCGTCTAGGACATGAGCGTCAGGATCTTTAAAGTCCGTTATGATGGAATGCATGTGACACAGACTAGACATCGGTTTATACTCTCATCGGAAGGAGTAGGAAACGGGAGTAAAGTGTCTTTTCCAAGGACACAACACAACGCCCTAGCCTGGGCTCGAACTCGGGACCTTCAGATCCGCAAGCCAGCGCTCTAACCACTCGGCCACCGCGCCTCCCTCTTCTTCAGAATCAAGTGTGTGTTTGTGTGTGTGTGTGTTTGTGTGGGTGTGTGTGTGTGTGTGGGTGTGTAGATTTCCTAATAGTTCAATTACCTTTGGCCATGTTTTTGTGCTTTGGCACTTTACATGGCTATGTTTTCATTTGTTGCATGTTGTACTGCAATATAATTAAATGACATGCAAGTTCAGTGAGGCACTCCTTTTGTTCCTTTTTACTTTCTTGTCTGTCTTATTAACTGTCTGGTCAATGATTTCTTTTTCCTGTCTTAATATATGCCTGGTCACTGATTTCTTTTTCTTGGCAAATATGCCTATCATACAGTTGCACACATACAGGCCTGAGTAGGCTACACAGGAATGCACTATGATGTTATTTCATAACCTATTCTATCCTATCCTATCCCATAACTCGGAGGTCGCAGGGGCACCACAGATGATCGTTTAACCAGCGTACTCCATCTTTCCCTGTCCTCAGCAACCCTGATTTCATAACAAGTTCAGACAAAAGTTATAAATGCACTCGAGCTTTCTCAGAAGGAAAAAAAACCTGTTGCATGTGTATATCACAAACAAATTAATACACGCGCAGTCATGTACTCAATTAATCGGCAGATTCACACTTTCATATAAAGGAGAAAACAAGGCAATAACTAGACAAAAAGATCAATTCAGTAATATTGAATAGATTAACATAATTGCGTTGCATTAATTAGCTGATTTGTTGCCAAGTGGTTGCGCACTAATGAATCTATAAGGAAGGCAAACGCCGTGTTTGTTTTTAATGTCACACTTTTTGGTTGGTCAGTTACTGTGTGATAGATAGGTCTGCATAAGATCATAAATCGAACAGCTTTGGTAATTAATGTGAATGGAGAAAGTATTTACTTGTATTAATAAAACATTTCTGAGTTCGTTTTACTACAAAAGGTTAGTGTTTAGGGGTCAAAAACGTCCTGCAGCAAGGTTTGTTTACGCATTGCTAAGCAGAGGATTACGTCCCTTGCATCGAGGGCTCAAACTCGCCGCTTGGTGCGCGCCAAGCGCACCTGTCATCACTCATCACTTTTTACATAGCGATGTGACGTTATGATCCTTCTTTGTGAAGCTGTACATTCTTTGAGAATTACCGAGTGGAATTTTGGGAATTTATTGGTAACCCAAGCGGGCGAAATTTGGGCTGCTTTCTCGGCGAAAGTGCGGCAGCAGCAAGAGCAACACATTGGGGTTTCTGGCACTTACTTCCTTAGACATGAGGATCAGGATAATAATAATTTTAATAATTTTATTTTGTATAGCGCAATTCAAACATAAAATGCTTCACAAAGCGCTTGATCACACGCAGCCACACACAGATACACACGCATCATAAATCTATTCTGCATTTAAAAACAAGACAACATGTAAACCTAGTGAAGGTAACAAACCAACAAATAAAAGTATAAAATCAGTCAATCAATCAATCAACTTATAAAATAAATGAGTAATTTCAAAGAAAAAATTTAAGAGAGGGACGTTAATACCTAAAGAGGCAGATCAACAATGCCTCATCTAAGATGTAAAGTGTAAGTGGTGAAATACAGCAGTTTTAAAAGTAGAATAATCGTTGAATAACTAAACATCGTTACAACACATGACAGGCCAGACGACAGGATCTTTAAAGTTCTAGCGGTGGGATGCATGCGTGTTTAACCTAGACCTCTTGTTTACACCCTCGTCGGGAGGAGTACGTGACGTGATAAAATGTATACATAAGTTAAATGTGTGAGAAAGGAGAGAGAGAGAGAGAGAGAGAGAGAGAGAGAGAGAGAGAGAGAGAGAGAGAGAGAGAGAGAGAGAGAGAGAGAGAGAGAGAGAGAGACTATCCTATCCTAATCCTATCCTATAACTCGAAGGTCGTTGGGGCACCACAGATGATCGTTTAACCAGCGTACTCCATCTTTTTCTGTCCACAGCAACCCTGATGGTTTCGCGCAGTGTCAAGCCAGTCCGTTCTCGAATGTTGTCCTCCCACCTCTTTTTCTGTCTCTCTCTTCTTCTGCCTCCTTGCACTGTGCCTTGCTGGATGGTCTTTGCAAAGCCTGGTAATCTGGTGACGTGGCCATACCAGCAGACAGCCAGAGAAAATTAATTGCATAATTACTTTATTGTTATTCTGGATTCTTCCAATATTTTACTGTATGTAAATATAATGAAAACGGAAAACCGTTATTAGCTGATGGATGAATGCAAGGCCAAGGGCGAATGAATGAATGAATGAATGAATGAATGAATGAGCAGCCTGCAAGGTAGGCCTATATTGTAAACAACTTAGAACCTCAGGTAGCTGAAGACAGGAGATAGGACGTCCTCCTTATCAGTTAAAATGGCCGTGTTTGTAGAATTGCTAAAAGATCAAAACACAGCCAGTAGAATTAAAGTGGAAAAAGATATAAATAGCCAACGACTCTACTATAATCATTGCTGTAGGTCCCGAATATTTTCATTGATACTCATGGAATTCCCTTTCTTGGAGCGAGGCATCTATTTGTTTTTACACAAACGTTTTATCTCCCTATATTTTCTATCACTCGTTTGGTCCTGCACAGATGTTACCCATGGAGCTTCATCACATTTTGAAATAGTTAGTAACATGTTAGAAAAGAAGTAACTTACTTTGTTAACGTTCCAGCGGTGTGGAAGCATCCCAAGTCCCCGTAGCAGACACTTCCAGCAGACGACACAGAAACACACAGTTTCAAGACCAGCAAAATCAGCCAAACAGACCCAAACTGTGAGAAACGCAACGAAGTCGCCATTTTGTCAATATCTACAAGCACAAATCAATGCAAAGAAAGCGCGACCTACACTGTAAAATAAATATATTGGCTTATCTAAACACACAAATCAACAATATAAGCACGGTAAAGTTAAAACAGAAGTAAGAAGAGTGTTCAACAGGGGAAATCCGAAATGTTGGGGATCTATTAGCATGTACGTCGATTCTTGCATCGATTTGTGCATTCGTAATTATATTATTGTGCAAAGATACAGAATAAAATTGTAACGGCAAATTTTGATATTTTAGCGTTAGGATTAGGCTTACGAATTTGGATTAGAGCTAGGGGTAGGGTTAGTGTTAGGGTTAACTGTAAACCTAGGCGTAGACTAGACCTAGTTTTGATCTACATCATCTACAATTTTTCTTGCATTTTCCCCCTTGTTATTTTACAGAAAGGAAGCGGATTATATTATTATAATTTGTAAAAAAAAAAAAAAGAAGAAAAAAAAGACTGTCCACCATACTGACCACATTATTTATTCTAATTGAGGTCACATAAAACAAGAAAGGCGTACGAGAGAGAGAGAGAGAGAGAGAGAGAGAGAGAGAGAGAGAGAGAGAGAGAGAGAGAGAGAGAGAGAGAGAGAGAGAGAGAGAATAGCCAAACAGATAAGGAAACTGACCCAGAAATAGGTGAGGCCTTGAGATAGGCTTAAATGACCTTGAGATAAAGTCGAGGAGATCCTGTAATTTTCTGTACAAGAAGTTTGTAATACTATAATTGTTTATACTATAATAGTTTATACTATAATTCGTAGAAATACTGCGACTTGAGTGTCTTTTTCGGTTCTGAAGATCTAATATGATGGATTCCCAGCTGGCTTCTTGCGCGAAAGGTGTTTGGCCAAAGATCGTAGGTCATCTTCCTATATGCTTGCGAAGCATGGACCCTCACAGCAGATCTCCAACGAAGAATACAAAGCATGGAGATGAGGTGCTACAGAAGACTTCTGGGCATTTCTTATACCCAACACATCACCAACGACGAAGTCCGACAGACCATCACACAAGCCATTGGACAACACGATGACCTGCTCACAGTGGTGAAGAAACGGAAACTCCGATGGTATGGCCACGTCATCAGATCATCAGATCATCAGGCCTTGCAAAGACTATTCTGCAAGGCACAGTGCAACGAGGTAGAAGTAGAGGGAGACAGAAAAAGAGGTGGGATAACAACATTCGAGAATGGACTGGTTTGACACTGAGCGAAGCCATCAGGGCTGCTGAAGACAGAGAAAGATGGAGTATGCTGGTTAAACGATCATCTGTGGGGCCCCTACGACCTCAGGGTTACGGGACAGGATAGGATAGGATAGGATAGGATGTAGTCTTCGCTTTCGCTTACTGTGATCGTCGTCACACACTTACACGTGTATTCCTTCTCTCAAATACGCAGCATCCTCTCCAAAACCTCCCAACCCCATACATTATTTGATCTCATTCTCTCCCTCCCCCTCTCCCTCCCCCACCTTCTTCGGGACGACACAATCTCCCTCTTTCTTATTCACCCTGTCTCTCCAATCCCTTGTCTTCCTGTCCCCTACCCTTACCCCCTCCCTCCCTCCCTCCCTCCCTCTCTCTCTCTCTCTCTCTCTCTCTCTCTCTCTCTCTCTCTCTCTCTCTCTCTCTCTGTGCTAACCTTTAGAACAAACGTCCAACACAGCAAAGTAAATAATTAGATCCAACTTCCACCCTCACCTTAAACCAGGTTTGACCCAGATCATGACTTTCATTTCTGACTTTCCGAAAGTCTGCAGGCATTGTAACAAATTAATGTCGACATTTCTCCGGACCAAGGACCAAGATCTTATCTTTGCCAGATTACAATACATTACATGGTTATTGCTTTAAGTCCAGCGGACCTTTGCCAGGTAAAACCAAATACAGTAGAAACCGGATGGTGGACAAATGTAAAGAGGATGTCAGTCCAATGTTGTTAACCTTGTACACTACTTAGTATGATCATAGAAGAGTTTATTAAAGTGGCCAAAGTAAGCTACTTTATTTATGTTCGGTTTAAAAAAAAGGTGGGGTGGGGCGGGGCGTGGGGTTGGGGTAGGGAGGTTACTCTAAAATTCGCTTTGTTATTGCGTCAAACAATGACAAAAGGGGCTTTCGTTACTCTAACTGACAGCTAAAGTTTGAATGTACACTTTCTGTTCCGACTGCGAAGTGATTTATTCCATTCTATAATCTACTAGATGATATTTTTAGCGCTCGAGAGTAAGCTATTAATAGGTAAGAGAAGTAGGAGGAGGAAGGTAAAATAGTAAAGAAAAAAATTGTGGCGGCAGAAACACACTGACAATTAATTTTCTGTAATCATGGACTCGGTATTTCGGTAGACAATATTGACATCGTTTTTCCTTCTTGCAAACTCGCGAACAAAACCTCGGAGTACTGACAGCTCACCGAACAGAATGATACAGGCTGACTATTGTCCGCCATGACGTCAAAATAATAATGACGTCAGTGTCCCAGGCAGCATGGCTACTATTTTCGAAGCAGGCTAATCGTAAGTGCAGTGAATGTTGTCTGCTGTGACAGTGTATTTAGTTCAGGATAAATAAACCCACTACAACTTAAATTTGGGTCTATATGAAAGATTTTGCTAACGCCTAAAAACGTTTTATCTGCAGAAATGACTAACTAATTTAAAATGTGATCAATATTTCGCCAAAACATTGTCGTCGAATCACAAATTAATGTCACGTTTCGTCAAATATGCTTGTTGAATGAGTTGAATGAACACTGCTAGATCTAAAGATACGAAGCCAAGTGCTAGATCTAAACCTTTGCTAGGGGAATCCCAAACACTAAAAATGTTAAATGGAGATGAAAGAGTAATGAGTTACTGTACCGTACGCAGATTCCTGGCAGATGGTCACGTCAGAGGCCTGGTGACCTTGCCAGAAGCAGCTGACAGATCCAAAACATGTCTCAAGTTGTTGCCTGCCGTCCCATCATGCCGAACGCTTGTACCTAAAACCTGGCGTCGAATCTCACCAGTGTTTCCCGCCATTCTAAAATTCAGGCCAGTGCAAATCACCGTCGCATGTAGCATTGTACTGTGTATCAAACCTTAGTACTGCACCGTACTGTAGTATTTTGTAACAGATGAGTTTGTTTAGTGTCTACGTCTCTGTTGTATTTACGGCTCTAATTTATTAAAATATCTTGATTATTGCAGCTCAAACAGCGGATCGCTATTTCTGCTAACATACGTCAGCTCAGTACTCTAATACTAAGAGAGAGAGAGAGAGAGAGAGAGAGAGAGAGAGAGAGAGAGAGAGAGAGAGAGAGAGAGAGAGAGAGAGAGGCCAACAGGCAGGCGCTGACTGTTGTTTTGGAACTTGTAAATCCTATCCTATCCTATCCTATCCTATCCCGTAACTCGGAGGTCGAGGGGCACCATAGATGATCGTTTAACCAGCGTACTCCTGCTTTCTCTGTCCTCAGCAACCCTGATGGTTTCGCTCAGTGTCAAACCAGTCCATTCTTAAATTAAGTATTATTAAAGATGGTCGAGTTTTCGCTGTTTTAGTATCCTGCCATTTGATATAGACGTGGATGCCTTTATTACAGTTTCACCCTGTGAGTACCCCCGTGAGGGTGCCGGGGGTTTCTGTATAAATAGTATTCCCCACTTTCTGGAAATGTAGTGCTTTAAATTCCCACTGTCACTGTACGTCTTTCTCCTTTGTTCTTTCTCATTCATATTCTGTTCTATCAATCTACTATACTTTCTTCTTCGCTAGACCAGTCACATATCTTTATTTTTGAAAACTCTTCCGGGACAAAACTTCTTATTTGTGTGTCAGGTCTGTTGGATCAGCTTGGGAATATTGGACGCTTTCTGCCTAATGGTCACTGGGGCTTCCTATGATGTTATTATTTGGCAGTGTAGGCATTTTATATGTATGTGTTTTGTTGACATTTTATAATGATGTTTGTATTCTATTTTGTTTTTGTAAAGCACGTTTGATAAATTAGAGTATAGCCTCAGCGTCCCCTGCGTGGGATGCCTTTATTGAAAAGTGACCGGCTGGTAGATTGCCTTCAGTGCTACCACTAGCGTTGCTTCGGCAGATCTTTTATGCGGATCAGGGGCGAGTCCTCTTTCAGCCAAGTTGTGGTTTTGATTTTGTGGTCCTGATTCGGCTTTTTGCAGTCCGCTGGACCCTGTAAACAATGAATGACTAACTAACTAACTAACCCTTTGAGTGTTGATCCACGACCCAGTCAGAATGTTTTTGCCCCGGGTCGTCATGGCTCTGATTCCAGTTTATGCTACAAAGATAGCAATTGGTATGTTAAGTGATGACGACGACGATGATGATGATGATGATGATGATGATCACGTCGGTGTTGGTGATGAAGACATAGATGATGATGAAGACGATGATAATGATGACGTGAATGATGATGATGCGAATAATAATAATAATAATAATAATAATAATAATAATAATAATAATAATAATAATAACTAAAAAATAATAATAAAAAAAAATAATAATAATATAAATAAATAAATAAATAATAATAATAATAACCCTATCCCATTGCGTAAATCGAAGATCGTAGGTGCTCCACAGATGATCGTTTAACCAGCGTACTCCATCTTTCTCTGTCCTCAGCAACCATCATGGCTTCGCTCTGTGTCAAGCCAGTCCATTGTCGAATGTTGTCCTCTTACCTCTGTTCCTGTCTCCCTCTTCTGCTGCCTCCTTTCACCTTCCTTTGCAGGATGGTCATTGCAAGGCCTGATGCTCTGGTGACGTGCCATACCATCGGAGTTTCCGTTTCTTTACCATTGTGAGCATGCCATCGTGTTGTCCAATGGCTTGTGTCTGCCGGACTTCGTTGTTGGTGATGTGCTGGGTATAGGAAATGCCCAGAAGTCTTCTGTAGTACTTCATCTCCATGCTTTGTATTCTTCGTTGTAGATCTGCTGTGAGGGTCCATATTTCGCAAGCGTATAGGAAGCTGGAGATGACAAAAGAGCGCAACTTGTCATGGTCGCATTTGCTTGTGCGATCCTGGAGAGTGCTTCCTGTCGGGACCCATTATCTGATACAATGGCTCCTAAATATTTGAAGCTATGCACTGTGTTGAGGGATTGGTCTTGGACTTTGATGCCCATGTTGATGCCATTGATGTTGTTGGTCATTATTTTGGTCTTCTCTGCACTTTTTTTCCATTCCAATAATAATAATAATAATAATAATAATAATAATAATAATAATAATAATAATAATAATAACAACAACATTTCAAAGTAGACTACATGTCAAAGTACTGATTAATGTTTGTATAGTCTGACTTAATCACCGCATCTGTTGTTTGTAATGTATGTTCTCATCCAACGTGGTTTGCAGATTCAATCAGGAACCCTGCCCTTGTGGGGGTAGTTTCCAAAACTTTGGCCACAGTTGACGACCTGCACAGTAACATGAAAATACATCCCAGTCTTATTTCAAGTCCGCCCCTGTAAACATGGAAATCGAATTCAAACTGTATTTCATCTTTAACAACGAACCGTTCTTAATCATCACCGTCATCATCGTGTAGAAAACGAAGTTGCCGCTGCCGCCTTGTCCTACAATCATTAGGAGTATCCAGAAAAAATAACTCGTAAAACGTTTCACACTATTGACACGCACTCTGCTGCTCCTCCGATCTGTGGACTACAGAGAGAATGGTTCCACCCTCTATTTGTCAGACAATCATTAATAGTACCTGCTGCCTGTCGGGCCGTGTTATGGCGACTTCAACCTACTTAAGAAGCAGAAAGAAGACAAGCGGGAGAAGTTTGATGATGTGATTCTTGTGCAACAACATTGGCGTTGCCCTCACTCACCAACGTTAGTGTTGGAATACATTTTCACGGTCAACCGCCGTGTTTGGTCTTTCAGTTTATCCCGTGCACAAAATTGTGGACTCATCCAGTGTCTGTGATGTGCTTTCACGGTGGAATGCTAACTAACAACACCTGCGACCTTGAGGTGATCGGCTGACGCCATTTGTTGTCCCCGATGGCGTTTTTCAGGAACCTGAAGCAGACCCTGCAGAGCAACTTCCAAATCTTCAAGAAAAGGAAACGGAGCAGCTCCTTGCCAGGGAACTACAACGTAGACGACGAGAACCCGACTGTTGAGTCGTCGCCAGTGCGTCAGCAGCGCTCGTTGTCCGTGGACGCTGGCACTAGCAGAGCAGCAGCAATAGCAGCAGCAGACGATCCCTTGCCGCAGACAGGCGGGTTTCTGACGGCGGCGGCAGTTTGTTCCAACGACGCTACACTTCTGCAGCAGTCTCCCTCTCCGTGGTCAACACACAATCTCGAGGGCTCTTCGGAGAAACTGGGCAAAGCAGCCTCGCCACCCAGCTCCGAAAGAAAATCGGGCAAGGCAAAGGATAAAACGAATGTAGCCGAGACCTTTTTTGACCCAGACGAGCGATTACCCACTGCCAGTCCGCACAATGCGCAGCATAGTCAAAGCTCGGAAAATTCCTCCCCAGATGCGTCAGACAAGTCGCTGGACAGGAGAATAGATCAATACCTGGAAGAGCTGGACAGGATGGTGTACGGCCAATGGGCGGAAGCACAGAACAGGCTGCATGCCAGCACCTACCCCGTCATCGGCGAAAGCCCCGTCTCCAACAGCGGGCGAAGCAGAACTCCTTCAGGAAACAGCGCCGCTACTGTGTCACCCAACTTCCCCAGCAGACCCGCAGACACAGGGAAAATACTGTCATTATCAAGATACAGCGCTTTCTCAGAAGTACCAGGCGCCATGAGCGCCCGCACCTCACCCCCAGCCAGCCCGGTGCTCCCTAAAAGGCAGGCCCGATCTCTGGAAAGACCAAACTCTTCGCAACCTCGCATTCAGGATGATCACAGGAGTCGGTCATCAGAAAGACCCACAGCGACATCAGGCCAATCCAGCAACCCAGATCGCTCCTGGGACCCACGAAATCCTTCAGCCAACAAACATCAGCCACCAGAGAGAAACCGACCGTGTAGCAGCCCTTCGCCATCAGCTAACACCGCGACAGCCGCTCGTTGTGGGAACAAAAAGGCCAAACACTTTGAAAAAGGCGGTTGGAGACCGGAGAAAGACGAACGCAGCTCTGGAATCTTCAGGCTGGTCAACGTGTCCGGAGAGAAAGTCAAAGTGAAGAAGAGACCCGAAAAAACGAAAAAGGCGTCGTCCACTTCACCGGCAGTCAGCCCTGACTCTCCTCTTCAAAGAGACTCGGGCGTTCAGGCAGAGGACGATGGGTCGTCCATCCCCGATACGAAGCCTGCTTCCCAAACCGGAACCGGTAAGAGGTTGCTCTTATTTACCGCCCCTTACACGCATAGACCAACTGCATTTTTTTGGATGTTCTTTTGCGATTCGTACTTAATCTTTTTTTTTCTTTTTTTAGTAATATACACGTTATGTTAAGGTTTTACAGCAATCTTTTAATTAAGAGCTAGTATACGACCTGTTTTTGACAAAATGTTTGCTTGCTTATATTACTAATTATTCGACGTTTTTCCAATTTTTACAAGCAATAGCAACAATATACGACTACAATTACAAGTCCTTGAGTATTGATAAATAATCATTGATTTCTAAGATATGAGAGAGAGAGAGAGAGAGAGAGAGAGAGAGAGAGAGAGAGAGAGAGAGAGAGAGAGAGAGAGAGAGAGAGAAGTCGAAGTCGAAACCTTTAATAGCATAATAGCATTAGGTCCTTTGGACCTGTCTTACAGCTAGTCCTTAAAAGAGAGAGAGAGAGAGAGAGAGAGGGAGGGAGAGAAGGAGGGAGGGAGAAAGAGAGAGAGAGCTGGTTTATAATTATACAAGGGAAGTCCCATAAGCCACGCAACACACACGTACATATAAATGTATAAGATACGATGATGATGGTCATTATTGTCAAGGTGGCGACGTGTTGATTCGCCCTTAACACATAACGCAATAAGAGGACGTTAACCTTCGTTTTCTTCCTCTCTACACCAAGACCCCAATTGCCTTGTTAGGAGAACACCTGTTTGCCATTTCCTTCTGTACACGTTTGCACTCTCAGCATTTTTATCCAATCCTATCCTATCCTATCCTGTCCCGTAACCCGAAGATGATCGTTTAACCAGCATACTCCATCTTTCTCTGTCCTCAGCAGCCCTGATGGCTTCCTCAGTGTCAAACCAGTCCATTCTCGAATGTTGTCCTCCCACCTCTTTTTCGGTCTCCCTCTTCTTCTACCTCCTTGCACTGTGCCTTGCAGAATGGTCTTTGCAAGGCCCGATGATCTGGTGACGTGGCCATACCATCGGAGTTTCCGTTTCTTCACCACTGTGAGCAGGTCATCGTGTTGTCCAATGGCTTGGGACTTCGTCGTTGGTGATGTGTGGGGTATAGGAAATGCCCAGAAGTCTTCTGTAGCACCTCATCTCCATGCTTTGTATTCTTCGTTGTAGATTTGCTGTGAGGGTCCATGCTTCGTAAGCATATAGGAAGATGGAGATGACAAGCATTTTTATATCGTTCTTAAATAGTGTTTTTCCACCCCAAGAACTGTTCAAAGCGCTGGCCGATACAGCTGCAAACCAAAGCTACCCGATGTGCATGGTCTGCCGCCTCAGACAACTGAGCACAATCCTGGGCGACAGGACCGGGGTTAGGTAGGGGGTAGGGGAAGGGAAAGCTAACGCTTGTTGGCTGTATTTATGCAGCTGGCGATCTCCCTCTCTTCCATAGGTCATGAGCGTCAGGATCTTTACAGTCAGCGCAATGGAATGCGTGCGTGCGCACACTAAACCTCGGTGTATACTCTCATCCGAAGGAGTACCACTGAAAGGGTCATCAGCATTCTCAACTTGCGTTTTCAGTGTGAATAAATTGGCTTCAGAATAAGGATACTGTCAACGTCGATGCTGGCAATGTGGTGTGTCATTTATTTCGTACGCGTCTAGCCTCCGTATTATTATTATTATTATTATTATTATTATTATTATTATTATTATTATTATTATTATTATTATTATTACAACCACCTGTTGTTGGCAGCCATTATCAAGGAGGAAGAAGAGCAAGGGGAGTCAACGCCCAGTTCTCTGGCCTCTGTGCACTCTGATAGCGCACCCGGCTCTCACAAGGACAAGCTCAATGATGTCGCATTCCCCTCCACCTCACGCCAGCCTGAAGGCAACAAGAAGGTAAGAAGAAGGAGGATGTAGAGAAGGAAAGAGGAGGAGGATGATAATGGTAGAAAAGAAGAGAAGGAGAAGAAGAAGACTTTCTTCCGAAGCAATGGAGGAATGTTTTACTAGTTATGGTAACGACGTCATCTCTTAGGTCATAATTTATTTTGACTTCTCTTCAAGCTAACGATTAAACTACCATCACGGTTTTGTTCCAAGTCTGTAGTATATGAGCGATACTCTTGTTTCTATTATTGTAAAACATTTTTTTTTTATTCGGAAGAAGAATAACAAGAAGAAGAAGAAGACGACGACGACGTTCAGATTCCGACAGCAGGAGTAACAGAACATCACACTGCTAAAGAGACCTATCCTCAAAGTTGTTGTTTTTATTTCGTTGTAATATTATGCCATATGTGTTGTAATGACAGGATGTACAATGGATGAATGCGAGTGGGTGCGCAATGAGTCACAATGTGAGATTTGCGCGATATAAGTACCATTCATTATTATTATTATTATTAAAGTTCAAGATGAACAAGATTAATAATTACGTACTGCAGCTGGCATGCACCAGTGTTGATGTTGATGATGATGATGATGATGATCACGACGACGATGTTAATGATGAAGATGATGATGCTGCGACTTTGAGGAGGTTGACAACGATGTCGATGTGTCATGCTGATAAAGACGATGATGATGAGATGAAGGACGACGCCGATTATGATGGCGGCGACGATGGTGATCATGATGAGCTGGCAGGACACCGCCGCCGCCGCCGCCGCCGCCGCCGCCGACGACGACGACGACGATGATGATGATGATGATGATGATGATGATGATGATGATGATGATGAATACAGTATTCATGACTACATCGATATTTTCTTTGTTCAATGGCTGTTATTTATAGCTAGCAGGTGGATCCAAGCAAGAGGTCGGCTCCAACGCTGAAGATCAGATGGAAGAGATGGTCAGTCTCCTCAAGAAGCGGCCTTCCTATGGAAAAAGGAGGTCACGGTCACGCAGCCGCAGGTGAGGAGAACACATTAAAATTTGGCAGTATTATACAATAAAATATTTTCAAATGTGAAAACTAACTACTCGGGAACGTCATGGAGAGAAAAACACTACAGCATCGGTTTATTTTACAAAAACAACAACCAAACATCCGTTTATTTGTTGAAGGTCAAGGCCACGCCAGAACTGCGAGAACGGGGTGATCATGAACAACATGAGGGTGGTTCAGGCATTCCCAACCCGACTTCGCGAGACAGACAGCGACGACAGTAACACCAGTCTGGGATCCACTCCCCCACCGCCGTTTTTCCGATCGCTGCTCCTCCCAGGACACGCCGGCACGATCTTGAACAACACCAGCATTTCCATGGCAAACAGCATCGCCAGCAGACGACGGAGCAATCAGAGCAACTCTTCCTTTCACAGGCGAGTAACAATAAACCCGTTTTCTCTGGTGTACCTGGTATTAAGTCTTGAGGCAGAGATAACATAGAAATGGTAAAAGTGGTCCGGTAACATCTTCGGTGGTTGGAGAAAGAGGCCTTACAGAACTCCCTTTTCTATGGCAAGCTTTTTTAGGGCGATGCTCATAAACTGTCCCTCGCTGCCTTTACTTGCCCGGTTCTAATCAGAGCGAGGTGCCCAAATCACACGGAAGTTAACAAAATAATAATAAAATAAATTAATTAAACAAATAAGAAATTTATCATCCTGTATATTTGTATCACCGCAGCATCGTTTTCAGACATCTATTAGGACGTTATGTGGTTACAGCGCCAACCAGAGCGACGACGGACTGACCCCTCAGACCTCTACCGCCGTCGACCTTCCCCAACAGTGTCTGCGCTACGTGCACAGTGAAGACCTAGAGGAGGAGGAAGACGCCACTGACGGTCACAGGGGTAGAGGAATGCAGCAGGAGGAGGAGGAGCAGGAGGAGTGGATGGAGGCGAACCAAGGCGCCAACAACCGCAACCGGGAGAGGAATTTGGAGGAGAGAGAGGATACCTCGTCCCCCAGTGTCCCGATCAACTTAATGCTGCATGATCTCTCCTCTTACGGGCCTGAAGAGTTCGTACTAGATCTCTTCCTTGCTCTGTGCAGGGGTACCTGGTCGGATATTTTGTGATACAATCCATGCAGCAAAACGTTTTAGGTTTTCCTAAGATGGTGTACAGGTCTGACATTTTTGTTTTAACAAGCTGATTTTGCGTTCCAAAAGAACAAACAAATAAATGTGTACTCAATCATTTCTCCTTATGTGCAGCTGGTCTAATATTTCTGGATACACTTCAGGCAGCAAAACGTTTAGATATTCCCAGCATTGTGTAAAGGCACCTGGTCTGATATTTTGTAGTGCAAAAACCTTTACATTTTATACTGGACCTAGCATTGTTCAGGGGCTTCAAGTCTGCTGTTTTGGGGTTCTAAAACTCTACATGGATACTAGATCTTTCCTACGGAAGTATGTTTAGAGGCACATAGGCTGTTGTTTTGTGAAACATTTCATGCAGCAACACGTTTAGATATTCCCAGCATTGTGTAAAAAGGCCCCCTGGTCTAATATTTTGTAATGCATTCCAACACAGCAAAACCTGTTACATTTTATACTGAACCTCTACCGTACCTAGCATTGTCCATGGTTGATATTTTCTGATTGCCATGCGTCCCAAAATATTAACCATTAAATGTATACCAGGTCTTTTCTATGTATGTTTGCCCATGAGTAGCAGGTCCCATATTTTGTAATGCATTATAACCCAGCAAAACCTCGGGATTGGATCTCTTCCTAGGGTAGTTCATTGGTTTTGGTTTGGCGTTCCAATAAACATGACATTTGTATTAGATTTTTCTTACTGTCTGTTCAATGTTCCAAGAAACCTGATCCGGTCTGGTATTTTGTGATAGAAACCTTTTGCACGGTTTGAAAGGGTAAGGAATAAAATAATATATGGATCTTTTTGTTCTTTTGTGTTCCTTGAAATATTTAATGGATCGTATTTTTTTCTGGGCGCCTCGTTGTGTTTTTGGTTAAGGGTCAGTTTGATTATTGGTCAATTGTGTGTTTTAGCTTTAACCGTCCCTTTCATGCTTTATAGAATTGAACTTGATGTCAACTTGTTTTTGTTGTAAATGTGGTTTTTATTTTATGACAATGTAGTATCTTTACTTAAGTCCTTTCCTCACTTTGTGTAAAGATACCTCACCTGTTTTGTAGATAGTAAAGTGTATTATGATCCAAAACGGAGAGCAACATTCTTTTATGGCATATTATAAACATGAGCGCGTTGCTTAAAAACCCCTTGCCACACATTTTGTGACAATCGTTGTCGTGTTACAACATTTTCAAGGCTGTAAAAAAAATGTTAAAATCAAAGATTGTAAAGTTTTTAAAATAAGCTTTTAAACATTTTGGTTTGAGCGGTAGCCCATTGCACTAGGTTTTAGGCACAAACTTCAAAAACACAACTAATATTGGTTACATGTAGGTTGAGTTTTGGCGCGCCACAGGCTGCGACTACGCCTTTCCCAGGGAAGGCGGCCCAGAATTTCCCAATAAAAAGGGAAAATAAAGCGTTACCCCCCCCAAAAAAAAAATGTAAGTAAGAATGAAAATAAACATTACAATGCAACAAAATATGTCGTCATGCAAACGTTCGAGTCCGTTGATAAATAATGTCTGTGATGTTAATGTGCAATATGTATTTATTTATTTATTAAACTGTTTATTCATTATGGTATTTATTTATTTACTTACTTATTTATTGTATTTGCTCTTGACATGTACCCAACTCTTTGAAGAGTTTTCTTGATATTATAAGATGTGATATAAAATGGACTTTCGGTACTGAAAAACTTTGCTTTTCAGTCTTGGCGAGAGCACGTGACTCTGAGATAGCGTGACTTGTATTTGAATACTGTAAACTGTAAATAAATATGGCTCATCACATAAATAATTATATTTATTTTCTTTGTGACATTTACAATACAGTACAAAACAACTTTATTGTCCGATAATAAAAAGAAATTTGCCGTAGACACGCCGCCTAAGCATGCAGCAACATAAGACAATCTATCTGCATATGAGTTAGTGAGTAACTGATTAATTAATATGGGCGAGTGCAGTTGGTTACCTATTCAGGGACGGCGATCTGGATCAACGTTGACCATCCCATCGATAAGCTACCCATTCTACGACATTCCCCGCTCGATCGTTGATTCGTGTGCGAGCGCCCTTTGCGTCATGTTATCAAAAGTTTAGATCAGACCAACACACACACACATAAACTATTAACATATAAACATAAGCCTGCATACACACAAACACACACCCACGCCCTTCCCTCCACACACACACATTAATACACAAACATTCTAATTCCTCTACGTGCTGTGACAACATTGTTGTGTGAACATTGTTCACTATACAAAGAAAAACAAAATAGGAAACAGATTTTTTTTAATCTTCCCATATCGACTTTTACAAAATAAACACTTTCTTCGAAAGCGTTGAAGGAAAAAAGGTAACAAAATGGCACCATCATATTGCGGTTTTCATTCATTCATTCATTATCATCTTCTTCACCCTCCTTATTATCCTCCTTCTCATCATCATCATCATCATTGAGACTTCTCGTCATTGAAATGGTGTCAATGCTGAGGAATTAATGTCTTTCATTTCTAATCATCATCATCATCATCATCATCATCATCATCATCATCATCATCATCATCATCATCATCACCATCATTATCATTGAGACTTCTCGTCATTGAAATGGTGTCAATGCTGAGGAATTAATGTCTTTCATTTCTAATCATCATCATCATCATCATCATCATCATCATCATCATCATCATCATCATCATCATTGAGACTTCTCGTCATTGAAATGGTGTCAATGCTGAGGAATTAATGTCTTTCATCACCATCATTATCATTGAGACTTCTCGTCATTGAAATGGTGTCAATGCTGAGGAATTAATGTCTTTCATTTCTAATCATCATCATCATCATCATCATCATCATCATCATCATCACCATCATCATCATCATCATCATCATCATCATCATCATCATCATCATCATCATCATCACCATCATTATCATTGAGACTTCTCGTCATTGAAATGGTGTCAATGCTGAGGAATTAATGTCTTTCATTTCTAATCATCATTATCATCATCATCATCATCATTATCATTGAGACTTCTCGCCATTGAAATGGTGTCAATGCTGAGGAATTAATGTCTTTCATTTCTGTTCATCAGCATCATCATCATCATCATCATCATCATCATCATCATCATCGTCATTATTATCATTATCATGGAGACGTTTCGTCATTGCAATGGTGTAAATGCAGATGAATTAATGTCTGTCATTTCTGTTTCCAGCAATCTTGCAAAGAAAACAAAACACGCTTCCAAGAAACGCAAAGGAGAAAGGGGGAGAGACAGAGGAAACCAAGGAACAACATAAACAAGCGGTATATTTTCAGTTTAGCGAAAGAGAAATGTCAGACCCGAAACATTCAAGCGATATCACCGGAAATTCCGACGAAGATGCGAACGTAACGGGAGATCAGCAAGAGAACCCGCGCCGGAATGCAAAACTCTCAGTTCCATCAACAAAAGGAGACTCCAAAGCAAATGGAGCTATTGGAGATCCTTCGCCGTATGGAGATAATCATGGGAACGGAGATACCTTTTTAAAAGGAGACATTCCAGGAATAGGAGATTCTTCAGCTGGAGATCCTTCATCAAATGGAGGTGATTCACTAGTTGGAGATCCACCAACAACTGGATATACTTCAGAAATGGGAGATCATTCAGTAGTTGGAGATCCCTCATCAAAATGTGGTCCTTCATCAGAAGAAGCTTCACCAGTTGAAGATACGTCAGCAGTTGGAGATTCTTCATCAGTTGGAGAGCCTTCATCAAAACGAGATCCTTCAACTGGACATTATTCAACAGTTCGAGATTATTCAGCAACTGGAGATTCTTCAGAATGTGGACATACTTCAGAAAGAAAACATGCTGCAAAAGTTGTAGATAATTCAACAACTGAAAATCCTTCAGCCTGTGGAGATAGGCCTACTTCAACAACGGAAGATCATTCACAGACTGCATCAGCTGGCGATATTTTAGACAATAAAGACGATCCAGTATCAGCCTTTGGAGATTCTAAAGAAGGCAGTCAGGCAAAAGCAATGCAAACAGAACCAGCTGAAGACCTGCTTGATATTTGGAAAAAACTCCCAAACGATGGAAATAAAGAAAAGCCAGGGGACGAAGTAGTGACCTCCGAATTACTTCATGGTTCTGTAAACAAGATGCAAGGCAAAGAACAGATAAAACAACCAGAAGAGACACTACTCGTTAGCAACACTCTACAACTGTCTGGAAACAACTCAGTGGACAATGGGGCAAGTCTGGAAGATGGCCACAAAGATCTTACAGATGGTCAGGGAGGTACTGAAGACGTTCCAACAAGCTCTAAAGACGACGCAGCCTCCACAGCAGGATATGCAGTCCATGAAGGAAAGCAGACGACACTGAGTGATTGTAAGATGACATCGAATAACGAAGACGTTTCCACTTCAGATTTACAAGGAAGAGATACAGTTTCGGAAGGAACGCAGACGACACAGAGTGATTGTAAGGTGGGGACACATTCGAACAGCAGAGAGGTTTCTACTGAAGAGGCTTCCGCCGACATTCCTTCTTCTAGCTCCAGAAAGCGACTTGCGTCAGGGTGCAGCGTTGCTAAATCTCAGTTCAAAGCTGCATACAAAGCCAGGCCAGCTAGATCAAGGGCTGATTTTATACAAGATGCAGATTCTGCAGGTGGTAGCACAGTTGACGAACGCTCGCTTGACGAACACACCTTTATTAATCATTTCAAACGCCAAAAGATTGATCCAGACACATCTACTGAAGACAATATGGAACAATCAGTTAGCTCTGAGAAGACGGATAAGGAAAGTAAATCAAAAAGTTCTGGAAAATCTACAGCTTCCAAATTGCTAAAAAATATCAGCCACACTCTAGCGAGTGGGTTCAAAAGAAAAACGGCTCATTCCGAGTCCAACCCAAGCGCGGATACAGATTCGGAAGTTGATGAAAGAACTGATAAAAGAAACCTAACTGCTGAAAAAGCTCTTGTTGGTCTGCCACCAGGCCAAAAGACTGACAAAAAGGCAGGATTTTATGAGATTGATGGCGCACTTTTTGAAGACACGGTGGAACTCGCAAAAGACGTTGCAAGCTTGGATACGCCAACAACGGTAACAATGTCCACAGAAATGCAAGAACTCGGATTCAGAGAAAGTAGCTCGTCAGCTGCAGCTGCTATAGGGGGACCCGGGTTGAGGCCGTATACCCCCAGTGGAGGAAGAACGGCCGGTAAGTCCAGAACGACGTCTCAATCCAACTATAAGGCGGATGATGAAGAAGATTACTTCCTGGGCAATCCAGAAGAAGTCGCAGCAAAGGCATCTCTGGCTAGCCAGATGTTGTTGGAAGCGCTATCCACTGAAGCTGCCAAGGAGAAATATTCCACTAGCAGTGAAAGAAGCTTCGAGATCGGGATGGGGGACAAAAACTTAGGGACGGCTTTCGCGGCCAACGTCCTGGCCAACGCAATCGCTCAGGGCGTCATGGCCATGTCAGGAGGAGAGATTTCTCACCAGTCCTTCACCAGCCTTCTCCCCAATTCCATTTCTGCAGAGGATGTTCAGGTTTCCGTCCTGGCCGAGCACGTCCTGCAAGTAATAACGGAAGGCCAGGCCTTTCAAACAACCCAAGTTTATCAAACTGAAAACACCCAAGAGGGAAACGAACCAACTGTCACCATCGTTAATGACGAAACGGTCACTTTTGAGATGGAATTTAAACCGGAAAGCGAAGAACCTCCTCTTGCAGGTGTAGAAGGTTCGCCTGCAGATTCCGATACTGGGAATAGGCGCCCCGAAGATTTTCTGACGTGCTCCGAAAATTCACAGACAATCTCCGAAAGTGTAGGAAGAGCCGAAGCTACGTTGCTCAGTCACTCTGATTCTAGGACCTTTGTTCAAGACATTACAGCCGAAGTTGAAGTCGTGTCCATTAGGGAAACGAAATCAGGTCAAGATGGAGATGCAGAGGAGTTTCCAGGTCAACCGGAAGTGATTTCAGGTGACAAGGAAGCTGTTGCTGGCATACTGATTAAAGCTGCGATGACTGTGCATCAAGAAGAGATTCTGCCTATAGACGATGTTGACCAGGTAAAGAACGACAGCGATTACCGTAAGAACGTAAAATATAATGTTATTGTCATCATGCAGTCTTCGCACGAATGCATTTTGTTGCGCGGCTTTATAAGGTCCTGACGGCTAATGTCCTGGAGTGTCAGTTCCAAAATATGCACCATGCAAGACAATAGGTCTTACTCTCTATCGTCCTGTGTGGCGCAGTTCTGCGGCTGTCGTGCTTTCATTGAGAAGGCAGACCTAATTTTGCCTGCATAAATGACTAATGTCTAAAATTAGATTCCACATTCAGTAGTAGTAACGTTTAGATTAGTCTAGACTCGATCAGGCTATATTGATTTTGTTTGTGGGTCTGAGTCGAATTGGATATGATTGGATAAGCGGGTGAACGAGATGGATGAACCTACCGCTTGTGGCTAGCGGCTCTATCCTAGAAGACAGATTCTTAATCTAACGCAAGGGTTGAACACTAACCTTGACAGGGCCTCACGCAATTATCGACATTCAGCTTGTCGGATAAAACAGACATACTGAAATAGAATAATGACGATAGAGCATGCATTGTGATTCTGGTTATCACTATGAGTAGAACAGATTTAACCACTGTACCAATTGTGTTCTAGGTTCATCAAACGACCATGACGGCTGTTGACCTTTTGCAAGAGGTCATATTACAGGCGCAGTACGCTGCAGCTGAGGAAGGTAGGCTTACGTGTTACTGTAGATGTTGTGGTTATACCATCACCATCACCACTACCTGCTGGCGTGACGTTGGCTACCTAATCAAAATGGTTCCACCACGAGTACTTTCTAGTTTTTCAATTAAGATTCTGAGTGTTTCATTGTAAATTATATGGCTGTAGGTTTCTGAAAAATTCAATGGAACAGTTATTATTACTTTTTTATACCAATGGGAGGTGTCCAAAAAGTGGCTACCTAAAACTATTTACGTGTTCTATTTAATGAAATTTATTTATTTTGATGTAAAAACTTAGGTGGTGTTTGTTTGGTTAAGAAATATCAAGAAATATATTTTGTATAAAATTTAGAATTGAAACACCACGTGTTTTTGGTGGTTTAAAAAAAACAGAGTCAAGCGTATTACTTCCTCACACTGCCCATATGTCCAGATTTCAACACCAAGTTGCGTGAACTCGTTTTAACGATTGAAATGAAAAATAAATATCTAAACGTTAACCAAATGTAACCAAACTTGGCAGAAACATTGCCTGGAATGTTACTAAAGTGGTGAAAGAAAAATTTGAAAATCCAATCAGTAATTTTAGTTTTATAGTGATTTTCTGGAACATTGTAAAAACCCGTGGCATAAGCCGAAAATGGCTACCTAAGAAAGTCAGTGACAGCGTCCTTAATTCAATTAAGTAGAATCCTATCCTATCCTATCCTGTCCCATAACCCGAAGGTCGTAGGGGCACCACAGATGATCGCTTAACCAGCATACTCCATCTTTCTCTGTCCTCAGCAGCCCTCATGGCTTCGCTCAGTGTCAAACCAGTCCATTCTCGAATGTTGTCCTCCCACCTCTTTTTCGGTCTCCCCCTTCTTCTACCTCCTTGCACTGTGCCTTGCAGAATGGTCTTTGCAAGGCCTGATGATCTGGTGACGTGGCCATACCATCGGAGTTTCCGTTTCTTCACCACTGTGAGCAGGTCATCGTGTTGTCCAATGGCTTGTGTGATGGTCTGTCGGACTTCAACGTTGGTGATGTGTTGGGTATAGGAAATGCACAGAAGTCTTCTGTAGCACCTCATCTCCATGCTTTGTATTCTTCGTTGGAGATCTGCTGTGAGGGTCCATGCTTCGCAAGCATATAGGAAGATGGAGATGACCAGAGATCGCAGCAGTCTTACTTTGGAATGTAGACTGATGGTTCTGTCTTTCCAAATGGGCTTCAACCTTGTCAGGGCAGCAGTTGTTTGTGCGATCCTGGAGAGGACTTCCTGTCGAGACCCATTGTCTGACACAATGGCTCCTAAATATTTGAAGCTGTGCACTGTGTTGAGGGATTGGCCTTGTACTTTGATGTCCGTGTTGATGCCATTGGTGTTGTTGGTCATCATTTTGGTCTTCTCTGCACTTATTTCCATTCCATAAGCTCTGGAGGTGGTGTCAAGCCTCTGTACAAGCTGTTCAAGTTCTTGTTCCTCTCCAGCCAATCCATCAATATCATCCGCAAAACGAAGATTGGAGATTGCTCTGCCCCCTATGCTGACTGTGCCTTCGTGATCTGCAAGAGCATCTGACATGATGCGCTCTAGGAAGATGTTGAAGAGTGTTGGAGAGAGTAGGCATCCTTGACGCACACCGATTGTTGTTCTGAACCAGTTCCCGATGACGCTGTTATGGAGGACTGCACTGGTAGCCTTGTCATACAGGCTTTTGATGACTTCTATGATTTTAGGGCTGATGTTGTACACTTTCATGGTTGCCCATAGAGCTGCATGCCAGACTCGGTCAAATGCCTTCTTGAAGTCTATGAACACATGATATAGATGTTGTTGGTGCTGTAGGTATTTCTCACAGATTATTCTGAGGTTGAAAATCTGTTCAGTGGTACTTCGCCCTGCCATGAATCCTGCTTGTTCTTCAGCTATGATTTGTTCAGCTTGTGGTTTCAACCTGTTGAGTATTATTTTCAGGAGGACCTTGCTGGGATGGCTGATGAGGCTGATGGTGCGGTAATTTTCACACTCCTGAAGGTTACCTTTTTTAGGAAGAGTGATGACAAGCGACTGGGTCCATGGTGTAGGCCATTCCCCACTCTGCCAGATCTTGTTACAGATAGTGGTGAGAGCATCAGTCATCGCTTCTCCTCCTGCTTGTAGCAGTTCCGCTGGTATGTTGTCCACTCCCGCTGACTTCCCTTTCTTCAGCGATTGCACTGCTGCCTCAACTTCTTCCCGGAGAATTGGGAGGATTTCTTCTTCTTCTCTGCTCTCGGGACATGCTAGAACTGATGGGTCTCCATTTGGTGTATGGTTGTAAAGGTCAGAGCAGTACTCTGTCCATCTGTCCAAGACTTCTTGTTCTTCTGTAAGGCAAATGCCAGACTTGCTTTGGATAGTGGAGACTTTGGGCTGTTTAACACTTGTCAGCCGCTTCACAGTCTGGTAGGCCTTCTTGCTGTTGTTCTTGTTCAGATTGTTCTCTATTTCCTGGCATTGATCTTCTATCCAGTTCTCCTTTGCTGTGCGCATGCCTTTTCGGATGTCATTGTTGATTTTTCGGTAGACATCAGCTCCCTGTGAGGTGTTCTTTTTCTTTTTTAACTCTCTTCGTTTATCACACAGATCCAAAAGTTCAGGTGTGATCCACGGCTTCTTCTTTGGTCGGTGCTTGCCAAGGATCTCAGTGGCGGCATCTGTTACAGCTGAGTTGAAGGTATTGGTCATGGTGTTGACATCTACTTCGCCTGCCCCCAAAATAAGCAGTGGTGCAAATTTCCCTCCAATTGTGGCCTGAAATATTTTTGCCACCTCCGGGTCTTGCAGTTTGTCCAGGTCGAATTTCAGCCTAGTGCACTTTGCTGTATTTACTCTCTTCAAATGGAGCCGGAAAGACATCATCACGAGATCGTGGTCACTTCCAATGTCTGCTCCTGGAAAAGTGCGTGTCCTGCCAATGTTGATGCTTGATCTGAAGCGTTTCTTGACCATGATGTAGTCGATCTGGTTGTGATGTTCCCCGCCGGGACTGTGCCATGTCCATCGTCTGGATTTTTTGTGGAGACCAAGCGTGTTTGCCAGTACCAGATTGTTGTATCTGGCAAACTCCAATAGCCTCAGACCCCTGTCATTTGTCTCGTTGTTGCAGTGGGGTCCGCATGTGTCTCCCCAGTTGCGGTGCGCATCTTGGCCAACCTTGGCATTCCAGTCGCCTTGCACTATGACTATGTCCTTCTTCGGCACTTGGTCAAGGACCGCCTGTATATTTTCATAAAAATCCTCCACTTCGCTGTCTTCATAGTCTGATGTTGGGGCATAGGCCTGGATGATGGTAATGTTGAAAGGGGTTGCTCTCAGACGGATGGTAATGAGTCTACTGGAGACTGGGCGGCAACCCATGACAGTGGCTAGAATGTTCTTGTGGACCAAGAATCCAACGCCGTGTTCGTGCCTGTCATCTCTACCGCTGAAATAGAGCTTGTGGCCTTTGTCAGTCGTTGTTTCACCTAGGCCTTTCCAGCGCAGTTCGCTGATACCTAGAACGTTCCATCGATAGTGGTCCAGCTCGTGGGCCAGTTCTTCCAATTTTCCTTCCGCAGTTAGGGTCCTGACGTTCCAGGTTCCTATGACGATGTTGTTTCTCGTGCGGATCTTGCTATATTGTCCATCAGTAGCATACTTAACACCTCCGTCCTGGTGGCCAACGGAAGGCGCGGTCCTTGTGCCGGGTGACGGCCCGGGCGACGACCGATCCGGTATGGAATTAGTGGATTGTGTCATCATGTAGTGTGTCTTGGGCAAAAAAGACCTGGCAGGGCCCAATCCTCTCCAGGCTGTTGGCCACAGCCGAAATCCACGAATACAGTGTGGCTCGCCTTGGCCCTGAGCACGTGGTCGTTGAACCTGTAGTAACGTGAGGTTCCTCCGCCCTGGCCGGTGACTTCTGTGTAGAAGACTTTCGCCCAGTGATGCCGTGCTAACATCACCCCTGTTAGTCGCCTCTTACGACACGCCGGGAAACGTTGGGTCTATTCTATTTGCCCGAACCCACAGAGCATTTAAGTAGAATGCCATGTGCATATGAGCTAGTTACATTCGGCTTGACCATCATTAAAAACTTAACTTTGTTCGTCGTGGCGGGAGAAATGTGGATTTGGGGTTTTTATATCCGATTTAGGTCACCATGTGCAGTTTGGAAAAGCACCACCGCGCTTATTTTGGTCAACACTTTTACAAAAAGTTAAAACTTTGACACCATGTACTCAAAAAACTTAAATTCGATACTATTTTTAATTATTGTAATGATCTATGGGCTTGGTGGCGAAGTATTATAATAAATGTATTAACCGTATTTTAGCTTAGGTAGCCAAGACAATCGGTGGCAGTCAAAATCAATCAATCGCAAAACTGTTTGAAAACTTTTAGCAAATATACAAACATTGTAGGTAGGTATTTCAACGGTGCGTTGTTTGCAACCAAAAGTGTGTAAATAAGTCAAGCAGAACGGGTGTTATACTGCTTGGAATGTCCCCACCCCGAATAACTGTTCTCCGGAAAAAGAGAGAAAGAGAGAGAATAGACTGGACCTATCCCGATTGACGTCATAACTTTGTGCGTAATTATTCGCATTTTTCTCAACATGACGAACGATTGTTGTGTCAAACATTGTTCGAAGCAAAGTACTAGAGATCTTGGGATCTCTTACCATAGAATTCCGACGATTATATTCAATAGAGGCTCCAACATACGCGAGCTGACAGCTTGGAGGAGAAGGCTTTTAATCGCCCAAATCAATCGAAAGAAGATCACAGACAAAACAGTAAAACCATGGACCCGTGTGTGGTCACGCCACTTTGTGAAAGGTAAGCATTTTCAATAATTGTTCAATGGTTCACATGCATTTTGTTATTTGTCTTACTAGGCCATTGCGAAGTTGCAGCTGCCCACTTTCACCGACAACCTGGCAGTAGTAAAATCTGTCATTTTTGAGCAGGTCGTGTGTTGGAGGGTTTTTAGATGACTTTTGCTCTGTTCTCACATTTCATAGATAGAATGTGAGTTTAAGCTTCGTGATATAAAGACTGGGACTGTATTTGTTTTTTGTTTTTTTTTCAAATTTCACGTTTACTTGAATACAAAATAAAAAATTAAAAAACACCACACACAAAACACCTGAGGAGAAACACGTGTTGTTTACCTTTCTTCCAGAATCACAGAGGAAAGACTAGAGACGAGTAGAGTGCTTCTTTTGTTTATTATGCAAGTCAATATTTTAGTGTAGTTGTTATTACATTTTGAGTTGATTTTGATGACAGGAAAACGTGCGGGTTCTATCAAGATGATGCGCCCAACTGGATCCCAACTGGATCCCAACTTTGCACCTTGGCTACAACATTAAATGTGCATCCACTGATGTGGACCGGTTTGAATGGAAACAGAAGAGAGAGCAACAGAAACAAGGAAATGCCCACAACAGTATGCAATGAATATTTACTTTATGAAATATTTCATGGTTTATCTTCAAGTGTAAAGAAATTGTGTTTTTGAAACAATGCTGCCTTTCTAAAATGCACTTTTTAATGTTTGTAAATCTAACATTGTCATGTATAATGCATCGCCTTCGTATTTAGATATTTGATGTGGTCCATGAAATTATGCTTTTTGAAGGTAATGCAGTTGTTAGTAAGTGCACAGGAATGCAGTTTTCCAGGGAAGCATGCACCCAGATCCAGTGTTAATTTTTTTTCTCTCACCACAACCCGTTCCCACCACTTCATCGTGGTGAATCTTAATTCATCAGTATTAAACTACAGTTAAATAAACTGTCTTCAGTTTTCATTTTGGTTAATTTGAAAAAAAGCCACATCTTGTCTTATAGATGGCAGGAACACTGATTGCCAAAAATAAGCATTTACTCATACTTTTGAGTAAAAAACAAAAGTGAAACATTTCAAGGCAGTATGATCACCTAAACATAGAATGTGCTTGAAGTAAACAAATAGTTATGTGTATGTTATGGTTCTTATTTGTGCAGATCATGCTGAGGACGGTAAGAACACCACAGACAGTGACGCATCTATGGGTGATCTTGGAGGGGACACTGATTTAGAACTGGGTGAAGAAGCTACTGATTTGAAAGGAACTGTGGAGCAGGAAGTCCAGACCGACATTACTACCTGGAAGCCATGGAGTCTGAGTTTCAGACCCTAAGAACAGAAAACCTCACTCTTCGTATGAAACTGAATGCCAGCACTATGTCAGATGACTTTTTTTTAAAAAGAAGATGGGTCTAGAGATGATGAGAAGGTTAAATATTACACAGGCCTACCATCTTTTTTGACTCTTGCTGTTCCGGTGTCATTCCTCATGCCTCATATTATTAGTGGGCCCAGATCAATCACAAGCAAAATTTCAAGAAGTGTTAATTGTCCTCACTCAACTGAGGTTGAATCTGCTTGTACAGGTCGTTGCTGATTTGTTTGGCATTTCTGATGCTTATTGTTAACAATAACTATCATGGAAGCTTGGTTTTGTATCCTTCTTGTTTTTATTATTATTATTACTTCCAACTATGTAGTTTTGTTGACAATAACTATCATGGATATTAAACTCACGAACAGCTAATTTTGTTCTCCTAGATCCTAGTTTTGTATCCTTTTTGTTGTTATTATTATTAATTTTAGTAGTATTGTTATTATTAGTGTTATCATTGTTCCTATCCTGTCCTATCCTATCCCGTCCCGTAACCCGGAGGTCGTAGGGGCACCACAGATGATCGTTTAACCAGCATACTCCATCTTTCTCTGTCCTCAGCAGCACTGATGGCTTCGCTCAGTGTCAAACCAGTCCATTCTCGATTGTTGTCCTCCCACCTCGTTTCGGTCTCCCTCTTCTTCTACCTCCTTGCACCGTTCCTTGCAGAATAGTCTTTGCAAGGGCTAATGATCTGGTGACGTGGCCATACCATCGGAGTTTCTGTTTCTTCACCACTGTGAGCAGGTCATCGTGTTGTCCAATGGCTTGTGTGATGGTCTGTCGGACTTCATCGTTGGTGATGTGTTGGGTATAGGAATGCCCAGAAGTCTTCTGTAGCACCTCATCTCCATGCTTTGTATTCTTCGTTGGAGATCTGCTGTGAGGGTCCATGCTTCGCAAGCATATAGGAAGATGGAGATGACAAGGGAGCGCAGCAGTTTTACTTTGGAATGTAGATTGATGGTCCTGTCTTTTTAAATGGGCTTCAACCTTGTCAGGGCAGCAGTTGTTTGTGTGATCCTGGAGAGTACTTCCTGTCGGGACCCATTGTCTGATACAATGGCTCCTAAATATTTGAAGCTTTGCACTGTGTTGAGGGATTGGCCTTGGACTTTGATGTTCGTGTTGATTCCATTGGTGTTGTTGGTCATCATTTTGGTCTTCTCTGCACTTATTTCCATTCCATAAGCTCTGGAGGTGGTGTCAAGCCTCTGTACCAGCTGTTCAAGTTCTTATTCCTCTCCAGACAATCCATCAATGTTATCCGCAAAACAAAGATTGGAGATTGCTCTACCCCCTATGCTGACTGTGCCTTCATGATCTGCAAGAGCATCTGACATGATGCGCTCTAGGAAGATGTTGAAGAGTGTTGGAGAGAGTATGCATCCTTGACGCACACCGATTGTGGTTCTGAACCAGTTCCCGATGGCGCTGTTGTGGAGGACTGCACTGGTAGCCTTGTCATACAGGCTTTTGATGACTTCAATAATTTTAGGGCTGATGTTGTACACTTTCATTGTTGCCCATAGAGCTGCATGCCAGACTCGGTCAAACGCCTTCTTGAAGTCTATGAACACATAATATAGATGTTGTTGGTGCTGTAGGTATTTCTCACAGATTATTCTGAGGTTGAAAATCTGTTCAGTGGTACTTCGCCCTGCCCTGAATCCTGCTTGTTCTTCAGCTATGATTTGTTCACCTTGGGGTTTCAACCTGTTGAGTATTATTTTCAGGAGGACCTTGCTGGGATGGCTGATGAGGCTGATGGTGCGGTAATTTTCACACTCCTGAAGGTTATCTTTTTTGGGAAGAGTGATGACAAGCGACTGGGTCCATGGTATAGGCCACTCCCCACTCTGCCAGATCTTGTTACAGATAATGGTGAGGGCATCAATCATCGCTTCTCCTCCTGCTTGTAGCAGTTCCGCGGGTATGTTGTCCACTCCCGCTGACTTTCCTTTCTTTAGCGATTGCACTGCTGCCTCAATTTCTTCCCGGAGAATTGGGAGGATTTCTTCTTCTTCTCTGTTCTCGGGACATGCTAGAACTGATGGGTCTCCATTTGGTGAATAGTTGTAAAGGTCAGAGCAGTACTCTGTCCATCTGTCCAAGACTTCTTGTTCTTCTGTTAGGCATATGCCAGACTTGCTTTGGATCGTGGAGACTTTGGGCTGTTTGACACTTGTCAGCCGCTTTACAGACTGGTAGGCCTACTTGCTGTTGTTCTCTATTTCCTGGCATTGATCTTCTATCCAGTTCTCCTTTGCTGTGCGCATGCCTTTTCGGATTATCATTGTTACCATATATTAAATTATTAGTCTTGTTGTTGCTGCTGTTGTATTAGTTTAATTAGTTGTATTGTTATTATTATTTTTATAATTACTCTTATGATTACAATTATTTATTATTATTATTATTATTATTATTATTATTATTATTATTATTATTATTATTATTATTATTATTATTATTAAATCACCATCATCACCTTCATCAGGTTTTCACCAGTACTCAGTATTGTAATTTTAAAAAGATAGTTTTGCTGAAGTCATTAGTACTTTGTCGCACCTAGTTATTCCGGGAACCTAATATTGCTGTCGTTAGTGCAAGGTGTATGCAGACATGAATGGAGGGGTGGGTGCACGAGGAAGCATGTGTGTATGTGTGTGCATGGATGTATGTGTGAGTCAACGAGTTGAGTGGTAGAAAGGATGAAAAGTATTTAAGTGCGAGTGTATAGATACAGGAGTGAGGTGTTATGGATGGCTAGGATGGGTCTAAGGCATGGAGGAATGGGTGGGTTTGAGTGGTTTTGTGTATTGTGGAATAATTATCTGTGTGTCTAATGTGTACGCAGGGGTATGTGACTGGATATCTGTTTAGGCATGTGTGCTAGTGGTGATAGATTTGTATATCGGTATGGAAGTTGTGTATGATAGTATATCAAATGTATTAATATTGTATGACTATGTTTTTGATGTTATCTCTTTTCTTGCATTGCAAAACAAATATCCATGCCATGTGTTTGGACAATAAAGACTTTTGAAGTGATGTGAAGCTGTTTGAAAGTATTGTTTTATGTGGTATGTTCTCACATAAATGTCTGTTTATGCATTTCAGTATGCTATGGAATATCATGTAATAATGATGCTCTCGCTGTGAGAGTTTGTGTTTAGTAGTAGTATAGGCGATGACTGTGTGCGCGCCTTTGGGTATGTTTGTGCTAGTGCGTGTGGCTGTGCATGCATTTGTGTATGTAGGTATGCGTGTGTGCGTGCGTGTAAGAGAGAGAGAAAGACAGAGAGATGTTAAATATAAAACATTCTGCCATTGTCCAACACCAAATAATATTCCGATTGTTGTATCTATTACATGTCAATTGGCGAAATAAAATAATTTCTGTTATCCTTGTGGTAGAGTGATCCTCATTGAGAATTAAATTACAACGTTGCAACAATGAAAGTGTGGTTACAACATTATTGTGCATTCTGTCCATACAAATGTTTGTGTAGATTTTCCTTTATCCCCCTTACCCCCTCTCTGTCTCTCTATCTCAAGCAAGAATGGTGTTAAAGTGAAGAATGGAAGTAGTTTAAAGTGGCTTTAAAATTTACGCTTCAACGTATCAATGGTCAATGTTTTTTAACAAATTGTTTCATGTCAGTTTAACAACATAGCATATTAGGTAGCCATATCACCATCAAGTAACATTTCACGTAATAGGTAGCCGTGGTGGTGAACTGCTTAAGTCGCCATTCACAGGCAGGTAACCATTCACATTTAGGTCGCCTGTCGTAAAAATGGGTTCAAAATTAAGTAGCAGTTCACAAATATGGTTAAGTAGACATTCACATTATAGGTAGCCGTTCAAAATAGTAGGTAGCCAGTTCACAGTGATCGGCTACCTAAATGGTATTTAGGTCGCCAAACCGGTGGAAATAAAGGTTCACCACAATCACGGCCACCACCACCACCGCACCTAAATCATCGTCATCGTCATCATCATCATCGTCGTCTTCGATACAACCATATTCACTGCAGAATTACTGTCATCGCAAAATCATCGTCATCGATCCAATCATATCCACCGCCATCATTCACATCATCATCGTCGTCGTCGTTGTCTTCGAGATAATAAACATCAGGCCCATCTACCGCAGCCATCCATCAGCATCATTTATGGTCCCAAGTGTGTGTGGGTGACTGTGTCTGGGAATACATTTGAAGGGCTTGCCATCTTTTTACTTGTGCACAGAACAGGAAGGCACTGGGCCCGGAACAAGCCAACTCCGGCCCACGTCGGAGGAAGAACGGAGGAGGGACATGGCCAGGGTCCTGCTGCCGGAAAGGATCACCCACGAAAACGTCCGCGGCTTGCATATCGACGCCATCATCGACGAAGGTCTCATGACCGACGAACTGCGAGAAATCATCGTCCGCGCTCACAAAACGCCGCCGTTGGAAGATGATGTGGTGAGTACATCGTCACCGTGAAGCATCTATTGATGCAATAAGCTTAAGGTCTACGATCTACATGAATGTAGACGATTTTTGAGCTTCTCCTATTTTGTTGTTCAACGAACGCAAACAACAGTTAAAAGCAACTTAAATGTTCTGTCTGTTTCAGTCTATAGGATACTACAAGAACGGCATTGTGAATTTCTTGGTGTGGTTTGGTCTGGTTATTTCTGCACTGGTTCCCTATTGGAGATCGTATACAATGCAAAGTCGCCGCGACCCCTCTGTCAACGAGACGGTGTACAAAAGCCTCTTTTTTGATGGTCAGACTGGTGAGTCTTCTTTGCTTATCTGTTTGCTTGATGTAGTTGTTAGCTTGTTTGCTAATGATATGTTTGTTTGCTTGATGTTACATAGCTCTCTGTTAGGTAAAACGCCATGCAATATTTAGATTCGAATTTATCTAGAAGGGCAAAGCCCATATGACTCACATGCTCCTTATGGAACTCGCGATATTTAACATGAAAATGAGTGCCAATTCTCCACTCCCCATCAATTTACCCCTCCCTCTCCCCCACATCCCCCCCCCCAAAAAAAAAGGAAAAAAAAAGAAGATAAAGAAATGGTGTCATTAAAATGCAAATATCGACTTTGATCTTTCTATGCCCTTTACCTTGAGATGATATTGACCTCCGGCTCCAAATACACTCGTGTACTATCAAATAAAGTACAGCAAAAGTTGTACTATGCCGTAAAAAACTACGATGACCTAGGGATGACCTTGACCTTCAGAAACATTGACCTTGGGATAACCTTTACCTTCACGTGATCTATCATGAATGTGTGACCAAATAACTCAATGTTGCATACTATGGGTTAAATAAAAAGCCATTCCACTTTACGATGACCTATTTTTGTTTGCATGTTTTTGCAAGGCCTAACATGACCATGACCAATAACAACGCAAAAGCGGAACAAATGTGAAAGATCAAGCTATCATCTCTAAATACAAACAAGTTTGGACTTTATATCTCTCATAGTTTATGGTCAAGGTCACTTCAAAGTACCTATACAAACCGACTTTGAACTGCTCCTGTGATCTTGACCTTGGAGTGAGGTTGACCAAATTTGCTTAGTAAGCTTATGCGTCTCATTGACATGTGCGATGTTAAAAAAAAAGAATCATTTGTTCAATATTAATAATCTAGAATAAAAAGTGAAATGTTGTGAAAAATTGTAATTTCTTTCAACATTTGATGATCCTGTGACCTTGACCTTGAAGTGAAGTCATTCATTCACGGATCATTTATGAGGTCTCATGGGTATACACCATCTTACCAAGTTTAGTAGTGATAATTGAAATAGGCTCTGAGTACTTGGCCACTTTAAAGTTTTTGCACAGAGAAACGCGGACTGCAGAAAGACAGACGGACGGACAGGCGGACTTTTTTTTCGATATTGTTTTTGGACTATTTTGGACTCCTCTCGCTCAAATGTGCAAAAATCTGGATTGTTTTTGTTAGGGTGGTGAGGAGGGAGTTGGGGTGGGGATAGTACATAGATTCACATTGCTAATGCTATGCATGCGAGTCAACATAAATAAATCGGGCACAAAAAAAAAGCTTGAAATAAATAAACAAACGGTCATATCTTGGCAAGAATTAGACATTCTGTGTTTTCACAATTTTGACATCCACTTAAGACGCATTGTAAAACTGACGTCAAAGAATAGTTTTTGTATCTGAAAAGATCCAGTTTTCTGAATATTTGGGGAAAAAAGTCTTTATTTCAAAATAGATCTACACCTTTAATTTGCCCTGGCTGGCTTCGTGAGACCAACATCTGAAGACCGGTATCATCATCTTATAGACAAGTCTTCCGCGAGACCGGTTGAGACCGGTTGTGACCATACCGGGTGAGCATAATAGTGCGTAGACGTGAACAGCATGTAAATTAAGGGCACGATACTTGTTTGAGGAAAGTGCTGTAAAAATTCATCTCCCATCATCACCCTTTAGTTCTAATGCACGGCAATCCTGCTTTTGTTGCTGCCACGTTCGTGTCCACCGACACAACTAAACGGCACCTCTGACTAGTTTTCTTATGGATCAGCGCGCTCTGCCAATGTCATCCGTAAACGTTGGCGGGACTGGTTTCAAAACTTTTCAAATTGCGTGATTGGACATTGACCTTGACCTGTAGATATGGATCTTCTGCCTGACCTGGAGTTCAGGGAGTTCACTAAAACTGCAGACAGAGCTACGGGGCTGAGCTGGGCGTGGACGTCGGTTGATGTGGAAAAGGGGCTTCTGGCTGAACCACCCCGTCACGACCAGGCCGAGGTAGGACACCCCGATTCCAGAAACCGCCATGAAGAATCCGGGCCCATAGCTGAGGTTGACTGAGTAGTGAGTGACGCTGTGAAAGACCAGGCATCCGATCACCGTCAAGTGAGCTGCTCACACACGCACACACATACACCACACACACACCCACAGAGATAAATCCTAACAATGAGGAATCGTTTAGTACTAAGAGAGGTTATTATTATTAATTTATTATTGTTATTATGTTTAGTTATACTACTAATCAAGATACAGCTCTCGGGAGTATACATGAACACATAACAACTGTAAAATATCAGGCCCCAACAATAGTATGTCTGTTTACTGTAACATATGAAACAAAATATGGTCGGTAGGACGACTTCTTTTCTTTTTTAAAAACATTTTTCCACCCTGGGTGCGATTTTTTGGGGTCTTAAAAAAAAAAATTCCCAAGACGATTCCAAACAACGTTTAGGGTCGGGCCAAAAAATTAGGGTCGGTCAGGATACCGTAAACAAACTATAACCTATATATATTTTTTGCCTAAAAAGGAAAACTCATGAACTATTAACAGCTATCTATCTATCTATCTATCTATCTATCTATCTATCTATCTATCTATCTATCTATCTATCTATCTATCTATCTATCTATCTATCTATCTATCTATCTATCTATCTATCTATCTATCTATCTATCTATCTATCTATCTATCTATCAATCTATCTATCTATCTATCTATCTATCTATCTATCTATCTCTAAAGCACGCACACACACGCGCACACACCCACACACACACACACACACACATAGTGGCTAGGTGTATTTGTGTAGTTGGCACAGCCGTCTAGAGCATGAGCGTCAGGATCTTTAGAATCTAGACCTTCAAATGGTCCGTGCACAGGCTAGATCTTGGTGTTATTCTCTCAAACGAAGGACGTTGCAGTAAGCACAAAAGAAATAAACCAACAAGGGCACAGTGAATAGGGCTGGACGGTTTTACCGATACGTAACTGTATTCAGGTTCGGAAACGCGACGGTACGGTACACCGGTGCGGGTGTCCAAGGTCCGGTTTACTGGGAAATCTCCACAACACATAACGCGACAGTGGGCGACATTCGACAACACATAACGCGACAGTGGGCAACATCTTGTCCGCCCAGAGAGCGAGCCTAAAGCCCAAACACGTGGATAGGCAGCTGTTTTTGAAGAAGAATTTATAAGAACAGCAGCTTATCCACGTGTTTGCGCATGGTACCAGTCGCCAATCCTTCTGAACTCTTAAAGTTCTTAAAGGCCTTTCCCGTTGAATATTTTTGTTTTATTTTGATTTTGTGGTTTAAAGTTTGCTAATGTTCTAAATAGTGATTTATCATAATTCGTTTTGAAGGCGTTCAAGCAAAAATAAAGCTTCAGTTTCTATGGAAATGTGGTTCTTTGAAACCGTTTTGAAGTGTATGACAATCTTTCTTTTCGCGTCGGTCACTACTGTCAGTGCCATATCCCATTTGATTGGAACACTTAAAATCGCGGTATGCCGGTACGAAATACCGATACGACCTAAAACTACCGCGGTAATACCGGTACGACTTTGACCCACGGTTACCAGCTCTAACAGTGAAGGAATGACTACAATAGTATTATTACTAATGCAACACTTTTTGAACGAATAAATAAATATCAAATAAATAAATAAATAATAGATAGATAGATAAATAAATAAATAAATAAATAAATAAATAAATAAATAAATAAATAAATAAATTCATTTGTTTTAAATACATAAATAAATAAATACTCACTGGCCAGTCCTGCCAAGCTTTCCGGGAAGTACTGTCCGATGAGAACCGTCTGCCATTTGGAATGGATGGTGACCACCAGGGAAGCTGCTGCCTGCACCTCAGTACTTACACATAGCAAAACCCGGACCGCCCGGACCTTCGCTGTAACATACACAATCTTTAAATAGATAGCGCTTTTAACAGCTCAAGGAGCTGCTCTAGGCGCCACCCCAGGAAAGGAACTAACTTCCAGCCGAGCAAGGCGCCAACTTGCTGCATGCTTGGTGCGCACCTACGAAGGCCCCAGACAACTGAGCGATCCTGCTGGCTGGAGGGAGGGAAGAGGGGGAGGGGGGATTAGTTATGGTTTCCAGGGTCCAATGGACTACAAAGAGCCGAATCAGGACCACAATTTGGTGGTAAGAGGACTCGCCCTTGATCCGTATAAAAGATCTGCTGAAACAGCCCTAATGGTAACACTGAAGGCACTTCACCAGCCACTGTACAATAAAGGCGTCCCATGCAGGGGACTCTGAGGCTGTACTCTAATTTATCGAACCCCCGTTTACAAACAAACAAACAAACAAACAAAAAAGTAGAATATAAACATCATTATAAAATATTTTCAAAAGACATACATATGCAATGCCTAAATTGCTAAATAGTAATTCCGTAGGAAGCCCTAGTGACCATTTGGCAGAGAGCGTCCAATATCCCCAAGCTTCACCCAACAGAACCCATACACATATGAGAAGTTTTGGGAGAGTTTTCAAGAACAAAAGGTAGGTGACTGGTCTACACAGCGACTCAACCAAAGCTTTTTAGATTTTGAGGTTAGGTCAGCCAGGCTAGCTATAAATAGCTTCGCCGATGCTTCCTTTCACTGGAAAGGAAGGTGCAGGCAAGCTATAAATAGCCTGCAGCAAGCCAAATGCGGAGGCACTAAACAGTGCTGCTCACATAGGAATTGAGCTGGTGTGTCTAGCGAAGAAGATAGTAGATTGATAGAACAGACTGGGAACGAGAAAGAGCAAATGAGAAAGACAGAAACAGTGGGAATTTAAAGCACACAATTTCCACAAAGTGGGGATACTATGTATACAGAAAATCCCGGAACCCCAACGGGTTGGGGGAAGGGAAGGGAGGGGGGAATGGGACTTAGTGATTACTGGTTGTGTTTATATATCTGGCTCTCATCCGTCTAGGACATGAGCGTCAGGATATCTACAGTCCGTGCGATGGAATGCGCACGTGCACACACTACACCTCGGAATTATGCTCTGGTCCGAAGGAATCGTGTATTCATTTACGGATTGGTCGATCTGTAACCCCAGCATTTTGTTTGTATCCTCAGCGTATCTCCTTACCCCCAGCATCATCAGTCCGTAAACATCACTATAATTCTATGAAGCCAAAATCAGTCTGAGGATGTTGACTTGCCAACATCAAAGAAGAAGAAGAAGAAGTTTGCCCACCGCTTAACTCGGTGGTAGAGCGTTTGCCTGGCACACCGATGACTCAGGTTCGAACCCCTCGATGGGCAAGATAACATGGCGTATGATTGCTTTCGTGGTTCAGTTTTGATATAGGTCCCTATCTCTTCCCTCCCCCCGCAGGGGTTTCAGTATAAATAGTATCCCCACTTTCTGGAAATTTAGTGCTTTAAATTTCCCATTGTCACTGTCTTTCTCCTTTGTTCTTTCTCATTCCTACTCTGTTCTATCAATCTACTATACTATCTTCTTCTTTGCTAGACCAGTCACCTACCTTTTTTCATGAAAATTCTTCCGGGACAAGACTCCTTATTTGTGTATGAGGTCCGCTGGATCAGCTTGGGAATATTGGACGCTTCCTGCCAAATGGTCACTGGGGCTTCCTATGATGTTATTATTTGGGAATGTAGGCATTTTATATGTATGTGTTTGTTTTGTTGATATTGTATAATGATGTTTGTATGCTATTTTGTTTTTGTAAACAGGGGTTCGATAAATTAGAGTATAGCCTCAGCGTCCCCAAGCGTGGGATGTCTTTATTGTAAAGTGACCGGCTGGTAGATTGGCTTCAGTGTTGCCTCTATGGTTGTTTCAGTAAATCTTGTATGCGGATCAGGGGTGAGTCCTCTTTCACTTCACTGGTCCTGATTTGGCTCGCAAGAGTCCGCTGGACCTAAAGCAATAACCATGTAATGTAATGTAATCTCTTCCTTGAAATGGCTATCCCTTTCTGCCGTATCGCAAATGGTTGATGTGGAGGTTAAACTTCTATGTTCATTCATTCGAAAAGACGAAGACGAAGGAAGTTTTGAACTAGATCTAGCCTAGCCACGACTTACTCATGTCGACAAAATGATAGTAGCATCGCCAGGGACCGCCTGCAGGACCTAAGCAGAGACGGATGTCGGAATCCCAGAGCGACACACTCTCAAACGTGAAGTTGCCGGGAGTCTGCCTGTCGTACGCCCAGCTAGGAATGGTGAAACTACCCGCGAACAGAATCAGAGCCAGAACGTACAGACAGCCCCCTACCCGGTGCATCCTTAGACTGATCTTCATGCTGTCACTCACGGCCACACTTCCGCGTCTGGATATGGATCTGGATTCCCGCCGTAGGGTGTTGGTTGGCGGGGGGAACGTCGCAGAATGCATGTCCAGTCTACAACTGGACACCGCGTTGAAACAAACAAAAAAAAGCTTCGAAAGTTGCAAAAAACCAGCAGTTTGATTTTTATGTCAAGAGCTGTCAAAGCACTTCGCTGTTCTAGAACATGCATTTCCAGTGCTCAACATCTGACGTGTGCATAATTGTGACGTCGTGTAAGCTTACTATTTGTCTCGGCTGCTCTTTGACTTTGAGTTTCTTTAAATATCTAACGAAGACACCCTCGCAAAGAAAGTCTAGTTTCACATGTGTGAAATGAATATTCGTTGACCCTAGCTCCATGAAAATTAATGCTGTTGAAAAGCTACATTCGCGAATGTCTGGAAATGTATTTAAACGGCTGGCCATTTTATATATGTTTTAGGACCTTACCAGGCTGCAGCGAGTGGGTGTATGGCAGTTGCACTGTTGTTATCCACAACCGGAATAGTCGTCTTCTTCTGCGAGTGCTGCCTCCGTGACTTGCGCAGATACGCACTTATTCATGCGGCTTTATCGGCTTTGGCAGGTACGCACTTAACCAGGTGTTGGTGATTCATAGGCATTGCCAAATGCTGATAGGTACTTTTTGTATTGATTAATTAATTAATTAATTTTGTTATTGTTGTTCTATAGTGCTTTCCCGCTCAAAGAACTGCTGGAAGCGCTGGCCCATACAGGCTTTTAACTTGCTGCCTTTGGTGCATCTTCTGATTCCATAGACAACTGAGCACAGAAATTGGCGACCAGGGATCGGGGGATAAGTCACTTAGTGCTTGCTGCGTGTATTTATGTAAGCCTAACTGCGACTCATCCGTCTAGGACATGAGCGCCAGAATCTTTCAAGTCTGTGCGGTTTAACCTTTTCACTGCCTAGGGAGGATTGCACTGAGTTACAACTATTTGCCAGGCAAATCTTGGTCACCATTGTAAATTTAAAAAACAATTCTAGCTTGAACAGTAATAGAAATAATTGGGTAGCACGTATACCTTTATGAATGGTAATTTTCTAAACGAATGCGCTATTTGGAAAAAATGCCCTGACAAGGTTGAAGCCCATTTGAAAAGACAGGACCATCAGTCTACATTCCAAAGTAAGACTGCTGCGCTCCCTTGTCATCTCCATCTCCCTTGTCATCTCCATCTTCCTATATGCTTGCGAAGCATGGACCCTCACAGCAGATCTCCAACGAAGAATACAAAGCATGGAGATGAGGTGCTACAGAAGACTTCTGGGTATTTCCTATACCCAACACATCACCAACGACGCAGTCCGACAGACCATCACACAAGCCATTGGACAACACGATGACCTGCTAACAGTGGTGAAGAAACGGAAACTCCGATGGTATGGCCACGTCACCAGATCATCAGGCCTTGCAAAGACTATTCTGCAAGGCACAGTGCAAGGAGGTAGAAGAAGAGGGAGACCGAAAAAGAGGTGGGAGGACAACATTCGAGAATGGACTGGTTTGACACTGAGCGAAGCCATAAGGGCTGCTGAGGACAGAGAAAGATGGAGTATGCTGGTTAAACGATCATCTATGGTGTCCCTACGACCTTCGGGTTACGGGACAGGATAGGATAGGATAGGATAATGTTTAAAAAAGTAGTATTGGTTCTCGCTATAGCCCATTGTCTTGTTCCTACACAATGTTACACAAATACGCACGCACCCTCTCAATGACACAATTCTTAGAGTTCAATAATGGATATTGCAAGTAGTCTTACGATAGTGTTTCCTTTTACTTCTAAAGAAATTGATATATATTAAGCGTAGATTAAAGGTGAAAATGTCACAGTATAGTGCAACGATCGGATCACAAATTAAACATTCTCTTCACTCAAAGTCTTGGTTATTCTACTGATTTCTCATTTTCAAATCGTTTGCAAGGCTTGCCATCTTGTTGGTGCTTTAAGAACGCTTGAAAGGCTCGCCATCTTGCCATCTTGTTGGTGCTTTGAGAAAGTTTGAAAGGTTCGCCATTTTGTTGTTGCTTTGAGAAAGTTTGAAATGCTCGCCATCTGGTTGGTGCTTGTTTAACTGTGTGCAGGTGTGATGGCGATTGCGTCCTGCTCTATCTTCGCGGTGGAACAGTCTCAGCTCCATGTCCCCGACCTCACCTTCGAGTACTCTTTCTACGGCTGTTTTGCCTTGGGCTTCAGCCTCCTCGCGGTGGGTTGCGTTCTCTACTTCAGCATCCGGAGAGCAATCCGCAGCAGGCGATCCAGGCTTGGCTTGTGGCATCCAGCCTCTTGTCATAGACAAGACCCAGCCTCCAGAGAATCTCCCGCGCAAACGCCAGATGCTTTGGGTCGCTTTCGATCTCGAAACAGCTACAACTGTCTTAACGAAGAAGATGGCGCAAGTCTTCCGCATGGAAGCCACGACCCGAGAGAGCCCCGGGAATCTAGTTATGGTTTCACGAATTCATACTCCAACCTTGACTCCGCAACAGGCTCTATCCCACTTCAATCGCCAAATGTTGTAGAGCGTTTCAGGGCCATGTTTGGCTTGACTAGTCCTTATCCTTATTTCAGACAGATGGGTGATAGGGCTTCTTGTCGCAGAGGCTCGGGCCTTATTTCTCACAGAGTCCGGCAGCGAGGTTCTAGCCAAGACGATAGCGTTGCATCCGTAAACACCGGCAGTACCCCTACATGTATTCCAGAAGCATTAAGCCAGGTCTCTAGTCCAGCTGGAATAAAAACGGGCATGGAACCGTCCCGGCAAGACGCTGGCGCTAGACAAGAAGGGTCCCAGAACGTCACTTTGGGGAAGACATCCAGCCAGAGCGCTTTGGATGTTGCATTAGATGACGACTCTCAAAGGCGACTAGAGACTTTAGGTGCACTAGATAGACATGGCAAAGCCAAAGCAGTACCCTTGGACACCCGAAACTCGAAATCAGTTTGCTTGGTGATCGAGGACAGGACCAGTGACGAAGGCAGCATCAGTAGTTGTTCCAGTCTGCGGGACCTGCGAGGAAAAATCTCCAAAAGCAAAGTGCAGGATTCTGCCAGCGTTCAGACTCTGCGAGGGGACAGCGGATCAAACAGCGAGAGTTCTGTCATTGACAGTTCCAGCCACGCTGACGACGGTAAAGGTCTGTCTGGGGACATGAGAAAAAGCGAAATGAATAAATGCGAAAACAAATGGAGCACTTCTGGTGAAAGCGAATGTAAAACAGAAGGCAAAGGACGGGAATCAAAAGACAGCCAGAGTGCAAAACTGGATCTAAAGGGAGATAATCGCGAAGGGCAAAAGACAGAAAGGGAAGACCAAGGTGATGAAAAGTTTGGGGAAGAGGACAAGAGAGAAGACCCGTTATGTACGAGTGAATCAGAGCTGGTCGGCAGTGAAATGCTAACTCGCCTTTGATTGGTCACAGAGATTTAGACACGGAGGAGGGATGGGAGTGGGCGGGAGGGGAGGGGGCGGGGAGAGGGGGTTGTGTTTGGGAGGAGTGAGGGGTAAGCTCATAAATTAGAAGAATAAAGTAAAGCTATAGAGAGGTAAGACGAGCAAGAGCCGAAAGGAAGCGAGGCACAAATGGTGTTGGATACATACAAGGTACATACTTCATGCTAGCAATGTTGTATTTCCGTGTCTGAATTTATAGTTCATGAAAATGGATTCAGAACTCAGAACATTGCCGAGAAGCAACACTTAATTGGCTTTCAAAGTTGCTACAACATCTCCATTGGTTGAAATGTGAGGGTGTATGGCCTTTAATGAGTACAGTTCAGTTTGCACGGTATATATTCTGCTCTGATGCATCATTGATGTTTGGGTTTGGATGTGACAAATTTATATCTTTTTAATGATGTCAGTACAAAGGACATTTTACACATTTTGGCACCCAGCTAAGTATTCCCCCGTGGGGGTGCAGGGGGTTTCTGTATAAATAGTATCCCCACTTTGTGGAAATTTAGTGCTTTAAATTCCCACGGTTGCTGTCTTTCTCATTTGTTCTTTCTCGTTCCTGGTCTGTTCTATCAATCTATCTTCTTCGCTAGACCAGTCACCTACCTTTTTTCTTGAAAACTCTCCCAACGCTCCTCATTTGTGTACGGGGTCTGTTGGGTCAGCTTGGGGATATTGGACGCTTTCTGCCAAGTGGTCATTAGGGATTTCTTTGATATTATTATTTAACAATGTAGGCATTTTATATGTATGTGCTTTGTTAATATTTTATAATGATGTTTATATTCTATTTTGTTTTTGTAAACGGGGGTTCATTAAATTAGAGTACAGCCTCAGCGTCCCTTGTATGGGATGCCTTTATTGTAAAGTGACGGGCTGGTGGAGTACCTTCAGTGTTGCCATTAGGGTTGTTTCAGTAGATCTTTTATACGGGTCAGGGGAAAGCCCTCGTGCAACCAAGTTGTGGTCCTGATTCGGCTCTTTGCAGTCCTCTGTACCCTATAAACAATCACTAAATAACTATCTTAATTTTGAAGAAAAAAAAGTAAACATTTTTAAACGAAGTGTGATGTTGCTCAAAGTAATTAATCTAATTTGGCGCTTTCCATTGTAAATCTAGACTCGTGTCGAATATAATAATTTGAAACTGAATGGCTAATGTGTTTATGACTGAATTTTGATGTCTGTGTGTAGGCAGGCTCTGGAACGTACTCAATATCACAAACAATTTGTTATGTGTACGCTATGATGGCACGAGAATAAACAGTCCATACTACAATGTGTGGCCCAGAAATATGGTCTCGTGTGTTTTCACTAATCGGTATTGTCCGTATTTATTTATTTATTATATTTTTTGACCCCAACGTGTTTTCCATTGACACAGGTATCCTTGTATCCACTATTATCATAAAACTAAAATCTCCAGTTGGATTCGAGCTATAATTAATTTGTTTGATAAATGTATTTTTAAAAATATAATCGTTCTTGTTTTTAGCGATTTTCTAACTTATGAGCTGCCCAAGGCGCTGGCCGATATAGGGATCTCCCCCCGTGGAGGTGCCGGGGATTTCAGATAAATAGTATCCCCACTTTATGGAAATTTAGTGCTTTACATTCCCACTGTCGCTGGCTTTCTCCTTTGTTCTTTCTCATTCCTACTCTGTTCTATCAATCTACTAAACTATCTTCTTCTTCGCTAGACCAGTCACCTACCTTTTTTCTTGAAAACTCTTCCGGGACAAAACTCCTCATTTGTGTGTGAGGTCTGTTGGTTCAGCTTGGGAATATTGGATGACGCTTTCTTCCAAATGGTCACTGGGGCTTCCTATGATGTTAATATTTGGCAATGTAGGCATTTTATATGTATGCGTTTTGTTGATATTTTATAATGATGTTTGTATTCTATTTTGCTTTTGTAAACGTGTGTTCGATAAATTAGAGTATAGCCTCAGCGTCCCCTGCGTAGGAAGTCTTTATTGTAAAGTGACCGGCTGGTGGAGTGCATTCAGTGTTACCATTAGGGTTGTTTCGGCAGATATTTTATGCGGATCAGGGGCGAGTCCTCTTTCAGCCAAGTTGTGGGCTTGATTTTGTGGTCCTGATTCGGCTCTTTGCAGTCCTCTAGACCCTGTAAGCACTGAATAACTAACTAACTAAAAGCCGCCCGAACCTCCCATTTACTGCCTCGGGCGTCTGACACAAAATCATGGGCTACAGGGAATGGGGCGAAGGGAAAATGAAAGTTCTAGCAGGGTGGATTTGTGCAGTCTCAGCACTTATACGCCTTGGACATATTAAGCGTCAATAATAATAATAATAATAATAATAATAATAATAATAATAATAATAATAATAATAATAATAATAATGGATGCTATACGGGCCTTATTCCTAAATCAGACTCAAAGAGCGGCGATCTGTAACTAACATACACTCTCACATGTTACAAACACTCCTACATACACATCGAACACACATTCATCACTCAAACATGGAAAGCCAATCCAATGTTATATTATTATTATTATTATTATTATTATTATTATTATTATTATTATTATTATTATTATTATTATTATTATTATTATTATTATTATTATTTTTGTTTTTTTTGTTGATAGTGTTGATGAAATTTTAGACAGCCAGCATTCAATACCATTATTGAAGAGGTATAGCTGCAAATGTTATTTTTCTTGATAAAAAAAAAGGTAAAGGTAGTCCCATAGCCTGTGGCCGTAGGGGAGCGTGATGTTGGAGATCACACTTATCTTGGGCCAGCGTAATGAGGGTGATGCCCATCTCTCTCCCTCGCTGCTTTACCTTCCCCACCCTTAAGAGAGTAGGTATTCGGTCACAGTTGAGTCAACTGGGGGCGTTGTTATTTGTCGCTTCACGTTTTGCGGTCACCCGTCCAAGTGCTAACCGCACTGGACGATGCTTAACTTGCGACACAATAGCGATTGCTCCAACCACTGCGCTATCCGAACAAAATACATTTTATAGTGAAGCAATCGGCTCCAAAATATGACGGCCTGCTAATTACAAATATCATGAGATAATTACAAATATCATGGGATAATGACAATTATCAAGGGATAATTACAATTATCAAGGGATAATTACAATTATCAAGGGATATTTACAATTATCATTGAAAAATTATAAATATCTTCGCGTGATCATGTTTAATTTTCGGTTTTGGCTCTAGCAATCCACCCCTTGGGGTCATGAGCAATCTTGTCACTGTAGATTGTTCTAACCTATAAAGTGAACAGTGAAAGCCACAGTTGAAAACCTGTCTTGCCTTTGTAGGCATGACTAATTCACTGCGGCAACAGTTCCCCCCGTTGGAGTGCCGGGGGTTTCAGTATAAATAGTATCCCCACTTTCTGGAAATTTAGTGCTTTAAATTCCCACTGTCGCTGTCTTCATCATTTGCTCTTTCCCATTCCTGATCTGTCCTATCACTCTGCTATACTTTCTTCTTCTTCGCTAGATCAATAACCTACCTTTTTTCTTGAAAACTCTTCCTGGACAAGACTCCTTGTTTGTGTATGAGGTCTGTTGGATCAGCTTGGGAGTGTTGGGCGCTTTCTGCCGGGTGGTCACTAGGGCTTCCTATGATTGTATTATTTCGCACTATAGGCATTTTATATGTATGTGTTTTGTTGATGATTTGTAATGATGGTTGTATTCTATTTTGTTTTTGTAACCGGGGTGTTCGCGTAGTTGAGGTCAACCCTCAGCCGTCCCCCGCGTGGGATGTCTTTATTGTAAAGTGACTGGCCGGTGGAGGGCATTCAATTTTCCCACTAGGGTTGTTTCGGCAGATCTTTTATGCGGATCGGGGGTTGTCCGGTCCTGATTTGGCTCGGAAGAGTCCGCTGGACCTAAAGCAACAATAAATCAATCAATCAATCAATCTAGCAATCCGCCTGTATATGCGCCAAAACCAAAAATTGTAATTATAACATAATAATTACAATTTCCACTTCATAATTACAATTTTTCGTAATCATTCTGACTAAGGCGGTTTACTAGCGCCAAAACGTGCATTTACAGGTATCTGTGATAATAGTAATTAATACGTGTTCTGTGTAATTCACCTTATGATGGCCTACTAGCGCCAAATCCTGATAATTATAAATATCAAGCGATTATTACAAATATCAACGACATATTTACAATTTACAAAGTAATTATCAAGTGAAAATTACAATTTTCGGTTTTGGCCCATTTCCAGATGGATAACTAGAGCCAAAACTAAAAATTGAACCTGATCAAGCGAATATATTTGTAATTTTTCAATGATAATTGTAATTATCTTTTGATAATTGTAATTGACCTAAATTTGTAATTATCTCCTGATATTTGCAATTATCAGGTTTTGGCGTTAGAAAGGCATGGCAAATACTGATAATTATTAATTAAGACTGGATTGCCGGTATATCTGTAAATTACACAGAACACGTGTTAACTTCACTTATCTCCTTATAATGGTAACTCTCGGTTTTGGCGCTAGTAGGCCGTCATACCAAAAATTACTTTTACTCTTCACATCACATTTTACGTCATGGCGTGTCTTGACATCACCAGCAAAAATGGCAGAAAGAAGTGCTGCTTCTTTATTTTTCATCGTGTATTCCTATTTCATCGGTACGTTGTTTTCTATCCATACGCCTGTTGCATAATCTCTTCGTCCTCATGCTCCTGCTCCTCCTCCTGCTTTTCCCCCGCATCATCATCATCATCATCATCATCATCATCATCATCATCATCATCATCATCATCATCATCATCATCATCATATACTTACTTGATACTTGATGTTTTCGATGTTTGAGGCCGGGTGGCCAGTTCATCGGTTCTATTATTATTAACTGTGGCATGCGTGGCATTTATAATTTTGTTTAAGTATATACTAAAGTATATTATACTAAAGGTGGCAATTTTAAGTAGTCTTTATATTAGTTATTTCCTATTGGTGACATTGGAGATCATAGAGGGATGGCAGATCGCTCCAGTGAATGTCCAGCCTGTTCTTGAAGGCATTTACTGAAGGGGCTGTCACCACTTCGTCAGGGAGGGCATTCCAGGTGGAAACAACTCTCTGCGAGAAGAAGTTCTGCCTGACATTGAATCTGCAGCGTGCCTTTGCAAGCTTCAAACTGTGCCCCCTCGTGTCTCTGCCCTGGAATCGCTCCAGCTGTGGCCTGTCTGTGTCGTAGATGCCGTGAATGTACTTGTAGACATCGATCATGTCCCCTCTCTTACGACGGTGTTCAAGACTAGGCAGCTTCAGGGCAGCTAGTCGCTCGGGGTATGGCTTGTCTTTAATTGAGGCAAGAAGCTTGGTTGCTCTCCACTGCATATCTTCAACCTCACCACAGAGCGTCTTAAGGTTGGGCTGTCAGACTGAATGGCCGTACTCTAGCATGGGCCTCACCAGGGACTTGCACAGCTGAATGAAGGTGCCCTCTGTCAGGTGGTCGAAGAATCTGCGGATTACGCCGAGAACTCTGTTGGCCTTTTCATCTTCTTCTTCTTTTTCTTTTTCTTCTTCTTCTTGGTTCGCCTTCTTCTTCTTCATGGTTGTAGAAGTAGTGTGGATGACCCGATTTCGCGGAAATGAATTATGCTCCTCATCATTATCGTTTGAGGCTTCGCCATCATCATCCTCGTCAAACATCATAATCTTAATGCTTATCGTCAGAATCGTTATCTTGTTGTTATTATTGATGTTGTTGTTTATCATCGTCTTCTTCTTGTCAAAATTGCAGCAAGACTAACCAGTGGACTAGCCAATTCGTACCTGAGATGTCCAGAGGAGTGGACGGAAGGGGACGCAATTCGTCTGGTGTGCATCGTCAGTAAATTTAGCATACAGCGTACGTGCCAGAAAGGGTCGAGTGGGGAGGCTATCTTCCGGAGAAACGGCAAACTCGTATGCCAGGTGGATAAGGTTGGCTTTTTTCTTTGTCTTGTTGTATTTCCTTTCTTTTTTTTTTTTGTCTTTTCGGGGCCAGTTTTATGACCCCCGTTGGGGTGCCGGGGGTTTCAGTATAAATAGTATCGCCACTTTCTGGAAATTTAGTGCTTTAAATTCCCACTGTCGCTGTCTTTCTCATTTGCTCTTTCACATTCCTGCTCTTTTCTATCAATCTGCTATACTATCGTCTTCTTCGCTAGACCAGTCTCCTACCTTTTTTCTTGAAAACTCTTCCGGGACAAGACTCCTTGTTTGTGTATGAGGTCTGTTGGATCAGCTTGGGAATATTGGACGCTTTCTGCCAGGTGGTCACTAGGGCTTCCTATGATGTTATTATTTAGCAATGTAGGCATTTTATATGTATGTGTTTTGTTGATAATTTATAATGATGTTTGTATTCTATTTTGTTTTTGAAAAACGGGGGTTCGATAAGTTGGGGTGAAGCCTCAGCCGTCCCCTGCGTGGGATGTCTTTATTGTAAAGTGACTGGCTGGTGGAGAGCTTTCGGTTTTCCCACTAGGGTTGTTTCAGCAGATCTTTTATGCGGATCGGGGGTTGTCCGGTCCTGATTTGGCTCGGAAGAGTCCGCTGGACCTAAAGCACTAATAATGTAATGTAATGTAATGTAATGCCAGTTTTATGTATGAGTGATTACACCTCTTTAAGTTAGGCCCCCTTCCCCCCCACATTTACACACACACACACACACACACACACATATGTGTATTCATGTTTAAATGGGGTCCTTTGACCTAATTCGCCGCCTAAGAGGCAAATTTCTTCAAAAAAGACACCTTTTTGCCAGAAGTTTGACCTAATTCCTGGCTCCTAAGAGACGAAGTAGGTCAAGTTTCTTGAAAAAAGCACCCTTTTCGCAAAAAGTTTGACCTAATTCCTCGCCTATAAGGGACAAAGTAGGTCAAGTTTGTTCAAAAACACAGCTAGGATAAGGAACTTTCCTCGACGATTAGGGTAAGGCAGTGCCTCGACGATTAGGGTAAGGCAGTGCCTCGACGATTAGGGTAAGGCAGTGCCTCGAAAAGGGTTAGGGTCAGGGCTAGTTGCAGCGCTGCAACTAGCCCTGACCCTAACCCTTTTCTGGAATGGGTGCCTTACCCTAATCGTCGAGGCACTGCCTTACCCTAATCGTCGAGGCACTGCCTTACCCTAATCGTCGAGGAAATTTCTGTCTAAATAGTTGACCTAGTTCGTCTCCTAGGAGCGACGAAATAGGTCGAACTTTCTTCAAAATTTTTCCGAAAATTGACTGGATTTTCTCCGTCCCGGATAGTGCACTCCTCTGTACTTAAAACACTCCCATGCACTACAACTGCACTCCCATGCACTAAAAGAGCACTCCCGCGCACTTTGGAAAAAGTGGGGCCCTGGAAAAAAGTGGGGTCCGAGCAAAAGACCCCATTTATGACTAAAAAAACAAAGTCGAGTTCCCACTTTGACATAAATACACGTTCACACACACAAACACACACACACACACACACACACACACATATATATATATATATATATATATATATATATATATATATATATATATATATATATATATATATATATATATATATATATATATATATAATTTTAATATGTTACCGTAAGCAGACATTATCTATCTATCTATCTATCTATCTATCTATCTATCTATCTATCTATCTATCTATCTATCTATCTATCTATCTATCTATCTATCTATCTATCCATCCATCCTTAAGTTTAGCTGCTATAGAGGTGTAATACATTTCCAATGCGTTCCTTACATTCCTATCATGACACTGCCCCAATTTTTGTGAGTCTGTGTACTCACCCCCCCCCCCCCTCCCATTCCTCCCACCTCCATCCCAGTCATCCACCCACCCCTAAATCAAGATTTTTACAAATCTGTGCGAGTTGAGTCCTAAATTGTCCACCCTCCACCCCCAACCCCAAATGACAATGAATCATAAGTTCAATATCAATGACCTAGAAAACAATCGAAATTTTGGGCGGCGGACAAACAGACGGACTTTTTTATGGTCGATATCAATTTTGGACTACTTAGGACTCTCAAACAGATTTGCAAAAACCGGGAAAATTTTTTTTTCTTTTTTTTGGCGGGGGAGGAGTGGGGTTGGGTGAGGGTGGGAGGGTTGGGTGTGTGGGTTAGTACATAAATTCACATTGCTTTGCATATGAGTCAAAAGTTAAAGGTTTTTATAAAGAAATGTCCTTTTTGACTAACATTTATTGAACCTGTGACCTTGACATTGAAGTGAAGTCATTTATTCTCTGATCCCTTAGGACGTCTCGTGGATATACACCATCTTAAAAGGTTTGGTTGTGATGGTTAAAATAGGTCCTGAGATATTAAGCCACTTGCACATTTTGTACAGAAGGACACACAGCAAGGATGCTACGATGCAGGTGATGATGCCAATACCAGTACACTAAGACATAGCATTATGAACCAACCAGCATAGGAAAAATACTTACATACTCTTCGGCACCTGAGTGGACATTACTTCCCTACTCCGTTCTATCCACTATCAAGCTCATTCACAAATTACATCCCTTTATCATGGTTGAAATGAAGGCACTTTTTAAAATTATTTCCCTTTATTATAATTTGGAGCAATTTAACTGCAATTAATGAATTAGTACCCTTTACAACTGTTGAGAATAACTAATCCGATTCCATTTATAAATTATATATCTTTTTTAAACATTGACAAAAATCTCATTTTCATTCATATTTTACTCCTTTTTGCAACGCTAGCAAAGAACTCAAACTGGTCATGTATACATTATTTCTCTTCACAAACGTTGAATATAATTATCGAATATAAATTATTTATTTCCATGCGTACAAAAGCATACTTTATTCAGCAATATTTCCTTTCATTCAAAATATAAAATATATACATGTGCCTACATCTATGCTTGCACCCGAGCAAAATGGCCACCCGGAAATCGTTTGCAGGTTCTTACGCTACTAGTGGTTTCCTCGGCCCGGACAAGACGACACAACACAAAGACGACACAACACAAAGACGACACGACACAAAGACGACACGACACAAAGACGACACAACACAAAGACGACACAACACAAAGACGACACAACACAAAGACGACACAACACAAAGACGACACAACACAAAGACGACACAACACAAAGACGACACAACACAAAGATGACACAACACAAAGACGACACAACACAAAGACGACACGACATAAAGACGACACGACACAAAGACGACACAACACAAAGACGACACAACACAAAGACGACACAACACAAAGACGACACAACACAAAGACGACACGACACAAAGACGACACAACACAAAGACGACACGACACAAAGACGACACAACACAAAGACGACACAACACAAAGACGACACAACACAAAGACGACACAACATAAAGACGACACGACACAAAGACGACACAACACAAAGACGACACAACACAAAGACGACACAACACAAAGACGACACAATACAAAGACGACACAACACAAAGACGACACGACACAAAGACGACACGACACAAAGACGACACAACACAAAGACGACATAACACAAAGACGAAACAACACAAAGACGAAACAGGTCCGAATGGTCACAGTAGTGCGTGCAGCTCTCTTCTTTCTCTCACAGGGCATCAGCTACAGGACGACTGGAAACTGCCTTACAGGACCGTCACAGAAGGACGACACGCTGCTTGAGATAGACGGCAAATAGACAAACCACGCCCGCACAATCCCCCCTTCAAAACGCTGCTGGCACTAGAGTTCTTCTTTGTTTCAATTCCTCTCTGTGACTGACCAATTCGGCCCAGCACAGCAGTTTTATTTGCTTACACCTTTCACGGCACCTTCATAGCCATATAGCGGCAATCTTGATAAGTTTAGGATGACGAAGCAACACTACCAACACAATGCATGTGTTCTAATGACACTATTTGCAAACTTAGAAATAAACTTAAATTTGTTCTCTCTCCTTCACATTCCGCTCACTATAACAGGCTTAGAAATCCTATTATCACAAGTTTAGAAAACCGAGTCGTGACACATCAGCTGTGGTCTGTTAAAGATGCCATCTTCAGCATTTGATCATTTTACCGGTATATGCTGTTTTAGTGTAGGGCACGAAAGCATATGGTGTTGAGAAATAAAGCCAAGCACTACGTGCACATAATACAAGTGTGACATACTTAATTCTAAAGGCAATGCATTTCCATCGGTACTATTGTCCCTCCCTACTTCCCCCCCCCCCCACCTCCCATCCCCTCCGTGAGGGTGCCGGGGGTTTCTGTATAATTAGTATCCCCACTTTGTGTTTCTGTCATTCTCATTTGTTCATTTTTGCTCCCACTCTGTTCTACCAGTTTTTTTATCTTCTTCGCTAGACCAGTCACCTATGCTTGTTTTCTTGAAAGTTCTCCCAAAACTCCTCCTTTGTGTATGGAGTCTGTTGGATCAGCTTGGGGATATTGGACGCTTTCTGCCAAATGGTCACTAGGGCTTTCTACTATGTTATTATTATTTAGCAAATTAGGCATTTTATGTTTGTGTTTTGTTAATATTTTATAATGATGTTTATATTATATTTTGTTATTGTAAACGGGGGTTCGATAAATTAGAATTCAGCCTCAGCGTCCACTGGATGGGAGGCCTTTATTGTAAAGTGACCGTCTAGCTGGAGGAGTGCCCTCAGTGTTACCTTCAGCGTTGTTTCAGCAGATCTTTTATACGAATCAGGGGCGAGTCCTCTTTCAACCATGTTGGGGTCCTGATTCGGCTCTTTGCAGTCCTTTGGACCCTATAAACGATGATTAACTAACTTTAAGGATACATTCAATTCATCATACATTTTGTGTGCAGAATTCAGCGTGCCAGCCTTTGAACTACAGACAAGACCTGCAGACGTCGCTCTGCTGGTGCCAGGAAAGCACCGGCTACTACAGATACGTCATCCAGTTCTTCGGTGACCGTTTCACTGGCTACTATGATGGGATGTGGACTTGCGAGGTGTCCTGTTTAAACCGCAGCCACCCGAACAGCACATTCGTCAACATCACCGCCAATCAGTCGTGCGTCAACACCGTTCAAAGTGAGTGCAACGGCGTCGCGAACAACGAAAACATTATAAAACACGCCAGTATTTTCATGTTTTGACTGTGTTTTACGTACGTGTGACCAGAGCTGAAACATCTGTTGTGCAACAGTTTTTAAAATGTTTTGTGATGTAGAACCTGCTCTAAATGTGTACCGCAACAACGTTGTTGTGCTTGCAGCCAATAAGAATGCATACATGTCGTCATGCGCAGCATTAAGTGCGCATTCGGTGATGCGCAGTCGAACATTTGTATTCAATAAATTATGACAGAAGATGGAACAGGACCATAGTCCAATTTATCTCAGCGACAAACGCAGTTTTATCGAACTTTATCAAAGCTATGATACACTTTGGAACTCAAAGTCTGAATAAGACAAGAATCATCGCTCTTAAGTTTGAGACGCGCACGATAGATCCGATCGTTTTGTTTTGCAAAGCATGCAATAACAGAGTGTATTTACGTTTGATTTGATTTTGCGTTGTAGTTAGAAGAAGCTTTGTATAATGTTGATAATTTTCGTTGGTCGATATTATTGGAGAATTTTCTAGGGTTGCTTGTTTACTATCGATCGAAGCGTAGGCCTATGGATAAATCTAGTGATGGCTACGAGATGATTCTAAGTTATATGACATAAGACAGCGCATAGTTTTGATGACGAATTTTATTCTGATTGGTTGTAATTGCGTCACGCTGGAATGTTCGAACGTTCTCTAGATTATAGAAAAACTATATAGGTGATGCACTGTGTTTGAAAAAATAGAAACTGGAAAAAGCGATTGAGCGATTGTATACAGTTGTTGATGTACGCTGAATAAAGTTGGAAAACTTCATACGACGACTCCTGCCTTGTTGCTGAGTGAACAGGTTGCGTGGATAGACGAATCTGAGTTACACTTATCAGGATTCAAGCATCGGGGCTGAATCAACTACTGATTTTAGAAAGCCAACAGTGTAACAATCGCTATCGGTGGAGCCGGCCATGTTTTTTACAACCAGCACAGCCGCGCAAAGAGGACGCACCTCTCGGAAGTGGAGTGCGCATCGTTTTTACGCAAATGTTGCAGATATGTTTATATGTTATATGTTACCGTCAGATATGTTTATGTGTTATATGTTACCGTCAGATATGTTTATATATTATATGTTACCGTCAGATATGTTTATATGTTATATTTACCGTGTGACTACATGCGTTAAAACACTTTGTGATCTGAAAATAATGTTTGTAAACAATGTTGTGGAAGCATTGTAGCACAATGTGTTGCACGCATGACTTCAGTTTCAAAGGTTACTAAACGTTAAACGTTTAATTTTTTTTCCCCCTGAGACATAGCACTCGTTCTTCATAGCTTTGATGCATGGTTAATTTTTTATTTAATTACTTAAATGTCATTCTATTTACCTGTTTTTTTATTTTACTTAATTTATGTCTTATTATGTTTTTGTTTTGTGTGTGTTTTTTCAGAGGCGAATTTTCATATTAATCTAAATGGTAAGTACGGTCAAAACTAATAAATAATAATAATTATTGCTTACACAGCATTTCCCAAAATGTTGTTGTTGTTGTTGTTGTTGATGATGATGATGATGATGATGATGATGATGATGAGGAGGAGGAGGAGGAGGAGTTTCGTTCCTTTTATTCTTCCTGTTCTCTTCCTTTTTATTGTTTTAAAATATTGTGCTAAAATATACAGGGAGTTTAAAAACAGCTCACTATTAAAAATCCCTTATATCTTTTGTACATTGTACCAGACTATACCCAGACGGAACACTCCTATATAAAGCTCCCAAGCCACTTTTATGGCTTACCTCCCTTGTGAATGGGTTGATCGCTGTTGCAGACTCTACTTGAGAACAATAGATATGTCACTCTCCGATATCATTTGTGACGCCCGAAACTGCTCACTGTTTATGTTGTTATTATTTATATTCTTCGTCCTTGTCCTCCCCCCCCCCCCACCCGTTGGGGGTGTCGGGGGTTTCAGTATAAATAGTATCCCCACTTTCTGGAAATTTAGTGCTTTAAATTCCCACTGTCGCTGTCTTTCTCCTTTGTTCTTTCTCATTCCTACTCGGTTCTATTAATCTACTATACTATCGTCTTCTTGGCTAGACCAGTCACCTACCTATTTTCGTGAAAACTCTTCTGGGACAAAACTCCTCATTTGTGTGTGAGGTCTGTTGGATCAGCTTGGGAATATTGGACGCTCTCTGCCAGGTGGTCACTGGGGCTTCCTATGATGTTATTATTTGGCAATGTAGGCATTTTATATGTATGTGTTTGGTTGATAATTCATAATGATGTTTGTATGCTCTTTTGTTTTTGTAAACGGGGTTCGATAAATTAGAGTATAGCCTCAGCGTCCCCTGCGTGAGATGTCTTTATTGTAAAGTGACCGGCTAGTGGAGTGCCTTCAGCTTATTACCACTAGGATTGTTTTGGCAGATTTTTTATGCGGATCAAGGGTGAGTCCTCTTTCAGCCAAGTTGTGGTCTTGATTTTGTGGTCATGATTCGGCTCTTTGCTGTCCGCTGTGCCCTGTAAGCAATGAATAACTAACTAACTTTTCCTTCTATTTCTAGTTCATCATCATCATCATCATCATCATCATCATCATCACGATCCTCTCTTCAACTTTATTTGTCTTCTTCTTTCTTTCTTTCTCCTCCTCCTCTTCTTCTTCTTCTTTACATCCACCTCCGTCTTCTTCTCTTCTTCCTCTACCTCCTCTTCCTTCTTCCTTCCTTCCTTCTTCTTCTTCTTCTTCTTCTTCTTCTTCTTCTTCTTCTTCTTCTCTTCCTCCTTCTTGTCCTTCTTCTTTTGTTTGCCACAGAAAACCCGTGTGCCAAATCTTCTTGCAAGAACGGGGAGTGCGTTTTGAGTGCCTTCAATCTGAGCCAGACTTCTTGTCTGTGCAAGCCGTACTCCAAACTGCCCTACTGTGGTGAGTCACTAATCCACTTCACGCCAGTGCGATCCACTCCAATCCAGTAAAATCCACTCCAATCCAGTGAAATCCAATCCACTCCCGTGAAAGCCAATCCACTCCCGTGAAATCCAATTCACTCCACGCCAGTCTTTTCTTGCCAATACAACTCAGCCCAGCAAACCAGTCCACCTCAGCACAAACCAGTCCACCTGTAGCTCAGTCCATTTCTCTCCAGTCCACTGAAACTCATAACACTAGTTTATGATGAGGATTAGGATAATGGTGATGATGATGATGATGATGATACTGACGATGGCGACCTAGACGGCGACGATGAAGTATGTCCTCAATCTCTTCCTTCAAACAGAACCAAAAAACTCATCTCTTCTCGTCTTCTCTTTGCTCAATAACCTTCTTCCATGACAATGGTTTGTTCCGCATCATTATCACTACAAACCCACTTCTGCCACAATTTGTATAAAGTTTGTGTATATAATTTGATTATCATATTTTTCTCATCAATGTATCCCCTTTTTAAATTGATTTTTTTTAATCGCAATGATTTTCTTGTGTGTGTGTGTGTGTGTGTGTGTGTGTGTGTGTGTGTGTGTGTGTGTGTGTGTGTGTGTGAATAGCGCTTTGACTTGAATTTTAATAGGAAAAAGCGCTATCTCAAATATTCTTATGATGATGATGACGACCAATGACGTTGAGGACGACGACGATGACGACGACGACGATGATGATGATGATAACGACAATGAAACTTACGACGGCGACGACGATGATGATGTTCTTCTGCAGATGCGTGCAGGTTTCTGGACTGTTTTGAAGGCTGTACATGTACGTCATTGGTCCTGGTCGTGTTCGTGCTCACCTGCCTCTTCATCTACCTCATGATCCACACCAAGCGATGTGAGGGACATAACACACACACGCGCATCCACACACACACACTCACACCCTCCCCCCCCCCCCCGGCACACACACACACACACACACACACACACACACACAACAAACATCAGTACATTGCCCAAGTTTGTGCCTCATTCCAATCTAGCGTTGTGTTACTTATCGAACGGAATTTTTATAATCCCCTGTTCCCAAGCCTTGTAGACCTTATCAAACCAGGGCCCAGTGCTATGAACGCGTACAAAGAAAGAATAAGGGACTTGCACCTCAAAGTCGTAACGTCCATAGAACCGGCCCCATCTTTCTATCGCCTCTTCCCATGCTGTGTATCATCGGCCACGTACCTGTCGGCGTGTTAGGGATCACAACGGACAAGAGATGGCCCGGGATTGTGCTCAGTAGTGTGGGCCTAAGCCGGCGCGCCCAAATGCTGCAAGTGCGCGTCTTGGGCTGGCTTGGGTTAGATCCTGTATCGGCCAGCGCCTTGAGCAGCTCTTGAGCTGGAGAGAGAGCTGTACAAGAAGGATGAAGTACTAGAAGGATGAAGTACTAGAAGGATGAAGTACTAGAAGGATGAAGTACTAGAAGCAGTGATGGAGAAAGTTTTTAAGCTAGGGGTATTTATACCCTCAACCAAAACATGTGAGGGTTTTCATACCCTCATTGCAAACATAAGGGTTTTTTTATACCCCCTTTCAGTTTTTAGGGGGTACACAAACATACGTAATAAACACTTTGTGTGGAAAGTGTTTTCATCAGTTTGAGTTTCTTCAGCCAGGCCCGGTTGCGGCTCACCTTTTTCTTCTCTTACCGAGCACTCAAAGCCAAAGGCTGACAAAAAAAGTTTGTTTTTCTTTTCCTTCATCTTGTTTTAATTTTTTTGAGCAATTAGTTTTGTCTGCTTTATTTTTCCTTTTCTTCGGCTTCCCCTCAGATCGCTGCTTGTCGGCCATGTTTAATGTTGGGTTGTTGTCAGTCTTATATAGCCAATCAAAAGCGTCGAGAAAAAATAGTGAATATTATCGTGCATATGATTGGCTGTTTCTCGGAAGCGACAGAATGAATAGGAGGGGGAGAGAGGGTGGTGGGCGGTCGCGCAGGACGCACAGGCACACGATCCAAATCGAGCGAAAGCTGTACGCACGACCGAAATAGTTGTACCTGATGATACCTCCCAGCAACATAGCTTTACGTGTTCATACCCCTTTGGCACTGACTTTGTGCGTGTTTATACCCTTTCATTCCATTTTCGTTACGTGATTTCCCAACTCAGTACGTGAAACACGTATGATTGTAGACTATGTGATCTCCATCACTGAGAAGGATGAAGTACTAGAAGGATGAAGTACTAGAAGGATGAAGTAAACAAACAAACAAATAAAACCTACACGGGGTAAAGTATAATTATGTGTTTGTTTGACAAAAATAGCAATTTCTTTCCCATCTTCTCAACCCATTCCTCCCAAACATTGTTCCTATCCTATCCTGTCCCGTAACCCTGAGGTCGTAGGGGCACCACAGATGATCGTTTAACCAGCATACTCCATCTTTCTCTGTCCTCAGCAGCCCTGATGGCTTCGCTCAGTGTCGAACCAGTCCATTCTCGAATGTTGTCCTCCCACCTCTTTGTCGGTCTCCCACTTCTTAAAACATAGTTATAAAAAATAATAATAATAATGCTAAGATGCTGGCCAAACATAGTTATAGAAAATAATAATAATAATGCTAAGATGCTGGCCAAACATAGTTATAAAAAATAATAATAATAATGCTAAGATGCTGGCCAAACATAGTTATAGAAAATAATAATAATAATGCTAAGATGCTGGCCAAACATAGTTATAGAAAAAAATAATAATAATGATAAGATGCTGGCCAAACATAGTTACAGAAAATAATAATAATAATGCTCAGATACTGGCCAAACATAGCTATAGAAAATAATAATAATGCTAAAATGCTGGCCAAACATAGTTATACAAAATAATAATAATGCTAAAATGCTGGCCAAACATAGTTATAGAAAATAATAATAATAATGCTAAGATGCTGGCCAAACATAGTTATAGAAAATAATAATAATAATGCTAAGATGCTGGCCAAACATAGACATGCGGAGCGTCGTTGGATCGAGACTGGTCTTACGGTGGATCGGCAAATCTTTGTCCACCGCCGTAATAATTATAGTCAACCGTATGATCCGCGACGCCAAAATAGTGTATACACGCGACCGCATCGCCAGTGCCAGCTCCTCTCGAGAGCTGTTCCGCGTTAGTGGCCAGCTGATGGGTTTGGACGCGACCAACATACTACCTAGCAACATCCCTTCTGACAGCCTTCCAGAGAGCTTTAATCATTTTTTCACAGGAAAGATTGAAAAGATTAGAACTGGCCTTGACTCGGGGAACACCACAACCACCCTACCAACCTCTCACACCTCTACCTTTCCTGGCACTAAACTACAAGTCTTTCAAGCAGTTTCTGAAGACCAGGTCAGGAAAACAGTCCATCAAATGCAAAAGAAATCTTGTCAGCTGGACCCTGTTCCAACTGATCTTCTTTTTCAATGTTTGGACGATGTTCTTCCTGCTATCACTATTATAATGAATACATCACTCCTTTCTGGCTCTGTCCCTCTGTCCTTCAAGTATGCTCTTGTAAATCCTCTCTTAAAGAAGCCTGGCCTGGATCCTAATGATTTAAAAAAACTATCGCCCCGTTTCAAACCTGCCATTTCTATCAAAAGTTCTCGAACGTCTTGTTCTTTCCCAGCTCATGTCTCATCTTCAAAATCATAATCTCCTAGAGCCCTTCCAGTCAGCCTACCGGAAAAGTCACTGCACAGAAACGGCACTTTTGCGCGTGGTCAATGATCTTTTGCAGGCATCGGATCGCGGAGATGTGTCGATCTTATCGTTGCTGGATCTGTCCGCAGCCTTTGACACAATAGATCATGACCTTCTTTGTAAACGCCTCGAGGCTGTCTTTGGCTGCACTGGAACGGTTCTGGAGTGGTTCAGATCTTACCTGACAGACCGCACTCAGTCAGTTATTGTGAAAAACTCACTGTCTGTCCCATCAGTTCTTAAGTTTGGTGTCCCTCAGGGTTCAGTTTTAGGCCCAATTCTTTTCACAATGTACACTCAGCCTCTTGGTTCCATAATCAACAATTTCGGTCATTCTTACCAGTTCTTTGCTGACGATACTCAGCTTCACAACTCTGTCGCTCCTTTTCACATACAAAGCCTTGCAGACAACATGAAAGAATGCATTGAGAATGTTGCAGAATGGATGCGTGAGAATAAATTGAAAATGAATGATGACAAGACGGATCTCATTCTGGTCGGTACCAGATCTAAGCTGGAGAAGGTGGCAACTCATTCCATGGTTCTTTCTGGTAGTGAGATTACATTTTCTGATTCTGTGAAAATTCTTGGAGTCCACCTAGACAGCTGCTTGTCAATGGAAACCCAAATCAGTCAGCTCTGTAAAGCTCTCTACTTCCAGCTCCGCAGAATAAGTAAAATCCGTCACTATTTGTCTGTTGATGATGCAAACAAACTGGCTGTCTCATTCATTCTTTCTCGGTTAGACTACTGTAACGCACTTCTAGCAGGTGTGCCTGACAACAAGCTTTTGAGGTTGCAAAAGATCCAGAACAGCGCTGCGCGTATGGTTCTTCGTCAGCCCCGTCGTGTCAGTGCCACCCAGTTGCTCAGAAGATTGCACTGGTTGCCCGTCAAAGCTCGTATTGAATATAAACTATCCATTCTCTGCTTCCATAGCCTACACTCTGAGTCTTTCCCACCATATATCTCTGATCTGCTTCATCCATACACACCTGCACGTTCGTTACGTTCTGCAAGTACCTCTCTTCTCACTGTCCCAGGTTATTCCTTGATTACTTTTGGAAAACGTTCTTTCAGTGTGCTTGGACCTTTAACTTGGAATTCTCTTCCTGTACCTCTAAGACAAGTTCAGTGCCTCACAATTTTTAAGAAAATCCTCAAGACTCATCTATTTAATAAGTACCTTTCCTGAGTCCCTCACCTTTGGTTGCCTGCTACCCTCTCCCTCATACGAGTTTTACTTAAAACTGTTATGTTTTTAGTATGCATTCATTTATCCCATGCATTTTATCTGTTTGATGCTTGTTTTTACCTTCCTACTTATTTGTGCATGTGTGCGTGGGTGTGTGCGTGTGTGTGCGTGTGTTCATTATATGTCACATTTTATTGTATTTATTACTATTAGTTTTAAACCTCTGTTATCCAATTCATTGTTATTGTGATTATTCATTATTTATTACGGTTGTCTATTGTGATGTTTATGTGCATTGTGTGTGGGATTTTTTTTGGTTTTTTTTTGTTTTTTTTTTGTTTGTTTTGTTTTATGCGCTTTGAGCAGAAATGTTGTCTGAAATGTGCACTTTATAAATAAAATTATTATTATTATTATAGAAAAAAAAATAATGCTAAGATGCTGGCCAAACATAGTCATAGAAAATAATAATAATAATGCTAAGATGCAGGCCAAACATAGTTATAGAAAATAATAATAATAATGCTAAGATGCTGGTAAAAGCAATAAACGCCCCGTTGGCAAGATGTATTAGTCTTGTTTAGTGGCTGTCTGTGAACGGAAACGGAATTCGCTGAAAACCGCGCACATTTGTCCAGTTTCTAGGTTTCAGACTCTCAATCCACCCCCTCACACTCACTATAACCCCCCCCCCCCCCCCGCCCACTTTCCCCTACCCCCACCCCCTCCTTTGTACCACACCCCAGACACCCAATCAGTAGTTTTGCAAGTCTGTTTACATGTATTGAAATCATCATCATCATCAACATCACCATCTTCATCATCATCATCATCATCATCATCATCATCATCATCATCATCATAGTCGTCGTTGTCGTCAGCGTCGTCGTCAGCGTCGTCGTCATCATAATATTTGTCATCATTGTCACGAACTGGCTAGTATTAACTCTGCTTGTTGACTATTTAGCCATGTGTAGTCTTTGTAACAGTAGAGAAGTTAGACTATTACACAGCAGCAAGTAAATTACACAGCAGACCACACACGGCGAGCGAGCCACCCACATCGCAGTGAGTCAGCACTTGAGCTTTGAATCGGACCGTTTTAACCAATCAGAAGCAGGCTCAGTGGGTAGAGCAGTTTTGACTGTGTCAGAGCCTAACACAGTTTGAATCAGTCGTGTGTGAGACGAGGTAGAGTCAACATCTCCACAGCTAGAGAAATCTCTACACTCATAGACCAGGAAGCAGGACTTAGGAATCTTAGAATTCTCTCAAGTCATCACGGGCCTGAACTTGTCAGACAGGTAAATGAACACCCTTCTGTTTCATCGTGATATATTTATATTATTGTTGAAATTATGTTTGTGGAATTTGCTATGCATAAATGTGAATTGTTAATCCGAATTTGCGGGACCACGTGAAAGAGCCGACCACGAGGCGAAACACGACCGGTTGCGCCGCCATGTTGTATACCATACGGAACCACTGTTGTTTAACTTATATGTATGTTTGCAGGCCAGTGACTGTACCACTGAATGTTTATATTATTATTAATTCTGTATGTGTATAGTTAGACACGATTTATATTTATGTATGTATAGGAATTTAGAGTGAGATTCCAGTGGAACCCGGAAGTAGCAGAATGTTCGTCGCTTATGTATAGAGATGTGGAGCTATCACTGAGGGCTACTTGGCTTTCAGTGAGACGCTCTGCACAAACCGATTATTCAGGGTTGTGCAGAATTTCGTCTCTTATATTACAGACGAGCAGGCGAGCTATCCCGAGCTATCCCGAGCTATCCTGTGCACCCCACTCCACAGAAACGACTAGTTGGTCGAGGAGACTCTACCGCACAAGACGGAAGGAGCTACCCGAAGAAACACCCTGTCAGACCCCACAGCGTGGCAAGGGAACCCAACTACACAACGACAAAGGTGTACCAGAAGCTACCTCACAGAAGGACTTCGAACACCCCACACATGAGTTAAGTGCATAAGGCGAAGGTGCACTTAAACTGATCATAACAGGACCACAGTAGTCCAACTCTTCAGAAACTGTAAAACGGACCACAGTAGTCCAAATCTACATGAAATATTATAGCAAGTGCCCGAGGAAGAAATAACAGCTGCCTAGACTATCAGCGATCGAACTCTTAGCATTGAAAGAGACTTTTTAAGTTAGATTAGTACTTAGAGAATTTTGTATAGAGTAGAAGAAATAAATGTGTGATTTTAACTGTTATCAAGTGGCTGGACTACATATGATTCATAGCCGTGTGAAAGCTAGTGTGACAGTATTCTTTTACCATTTTTCTATCTATTTCTGTACCCCAACCTTAACACAGAACGAGCTAAACAAATAAATTTATTAAAGTAATTCATAGGGTAACTTACTAGCAGTTCCCACCGAATAAACGTGAGGGTCCATAATTCCATTGTGCAGAGCCCATAAACCCCACGTGACAATCATCATCTTATGCTTGGTGTTTCTCTTTGTTTCTACCCCACAGGTGCCTTCGGAATAAAAAGACAGTAAGTATTGGTTTTAAAACTGGTTCTCGGCCACGATTATTTTAAATCATTTACATTATTTTCATGTACCAGTAGCACTAACTCCCGCTTTCAATACATTGTATATAAAACGACAATCTACGACGCAATGCTAAGGTCTTTGACACATCTTTTCTTCTTCTTTTTTTTTCCAATCTCGAGAAGGTAAAGGTCATTTGCAATAAGGGTCAAGGTCGTTGCTAGGGGAAAGCCATTAGTGGGAAGCTAATACATACAGGGAGTTTTAAAAACAACTCGCTATTGAAAATCCCTTTTATCTTTTGTACATTGTACCACAGACTAAACCCAGACGGAAAATTCCTATAGAACGCGTACAAGCCACTTTTACCGCTTACCTCCCTTGCTGTCCATGTTGTTATTATTTATCCAGAATTGTTTACTATTATTAATTATTGTAATTTGTTTAATGGCTGTGCAAGCCCCAGTCTATGCATGTGAATGAACTCGTGTGTCTGCACTTCTATAACGCTGCTGAGATGTAGGCCTATGGAACAATGATCAATAATAAGTCTAATTATGTCTAATGATTACTGGTGGTTTGTGTAGATGTGTAGTTTCTAATTTCTATTTAATAATAATAATAATAATAATAATAATAATAATAATAATAATAAGAAGAAGAAGAAGAAGAAGAAGAAGAAGAAGAAGAAGAAGAAGAATATATTTTTTTTAAAGCGCAAAACCAAAATAAAGTCTGTTCTAAGCGTTCACACGCACACACATACCAGAATAAATATTCAAACAATATTAAAACATTAGGAGATAAAAACACGTTGAAAATCATAAAAAATAAAAGTATGTATAAAATCCGCATCCAAACACACACTCACATAACTAAGACATCAACGGTAGTAATACATAATGAATCAACGATAAAACCATTTAAAAGTACTAAAGCACTACTAGAGCTTGTTGTTGTTATTGCATCAATTTTTATTCATCAGATTAACATAAGTTGTACTGATAGTTGTACTACTAGAGCACTACTGCACAGCAATACAAATTAGTATAAATGTATGGTAATAGTAAAAAAAAAAAACACAAAAAAAAAACCCACCAGTATATATATAGACTCGTATATATAACTTGTATGTTCCATTGGCCATTGTACCAAAACATATTCCTATAGTATTCATAATGTGTACTTAGCAATAAATTCAACTTGAACTTAAATGCTTTTGTTGTTGCATTTTTAAAGGACTGAATTTAGTTCTAATAATTTTTATATTCCTGCATTTAACTTAGATCTGTTGATTTATTTGTTTAATTTTTTTTTATTGTTTTTGTTGCAATTTTGGTATGTCGGACCAAAATACCATAAAACCGATCCATGACAAAGAAGAAAAAATATTATTTTATATAACGCAAATTCAAACTAAAATCTGCTTTAAGCGCTCACACGCACACACACATACACACAACACATACATTCACAATAATAAATATTTAAACAATATAACAATCATTGTGTTAAAATGATGGTAAAGAATGTGATGAGAAAGACAGGAAAGAAAAAGGAGAGAATGTTGGAGAGTGAGGTTCATGTTCAATATAAATGTACACAACAAAGTTCAACCATCCATGGAATGAATGTGGCGAGGTGAATTTTAATATAATTATCAACAAAAGCAAATGTATTTACTAATTATGCGTTAAATAACATAAACTTTCATTCAAGTAGTCTTAAACTAAGCGGTTTAAGGCTTACGTACGAGTAAACATAAAATTTACATTTTTCAAGATACCTTTGTATGAGTTTGTGCTTTGCTACATGTTGGATCACAAACACCCTCTTTTGTGTTTGGGAGAAAGCTGCATGAAGTAGCAACTCCTCAATTTGTAGTATTTATTGTTTAAACAAATCTGGCCATTTTTTGTTTTAACAAATGACTGCAAAAAGGAATTTTTCAAATTGTCAAAAGATTTAATCCACGTTTTTTTCCTTTTTTGCACAGATAAAATATTTTGCAAATAGCATGCAATTATAGGTAGCATAAGTATCACACTTAAGTTGATTCGTCGAACGGATAAGGAAATAAAAGAGTTCTCTTTGCAACTGACAGTGTACACATTGTTGCGGTGCCGCACAGTCATTCTCTCCTGCTCTGCGCATCGCTTTCACAGTCACCACTATGACCCCTCTCAAACCCATGTTCAAGGGACGCAACTCTTGTAAAAGGCGACGCCAAATGACGGGAGTTTTCCGTCTGGGTATAGTCTGTGATTGTTCTTTCTTTCCTTCTCCTCCTCCTCCTTCTTCTTCCTCCTCATCTTCTTCTTCTTTACATCCACCTCCGTTACCCCGGGGGTTTCAGTATAAATAGTATCCCCACTTTCTGGAAATTTAGTGCTTTAAATTCCCACTGTCGCTGTCTTTCTCATTTGTTCTTTCTCATTCCTGCTCTGTTCTATCAATCTGCTATACTATCACTATCTTCTTCTTCGCTCGACCAGTCACCTACCTTTTTTCTTGAAAACTCTTCCGGGACAAGACTCCTTATTTGTGTGTGAGGTCTGTTGGATCAGCTTGGGAATATTGGACGCTTTCTACCCGGTGGTCACTAGGGCTTCCTATGATGTTATTATTTAGCAATGTAGGCATTTTATATGTATGTGTTTTGTTGATAATTTATAATGATGTTTGTATTCTATTTTGTTTTTCTAAATGGGGGTTCGATAAATTAGAGTACAGCCTCAGCGTCCCCTGCGTGGGAGGTCTTTATTGTAAAGTGACTGGCTGGTGGAGAGCATTCAGTTTTACCACTAGGGTTGTTTCAGCAGATCTTTTATGCGGATCGGGGGTTGTCCGGTCCTGATTTGGCTCGGAAGAGTCCGCTGGACCTAAAGCAATAATCATGTAATGTAATGTAATCTCATTGTGACCAGATCAGCACATAATGGACCGTAGTCTGGCACTTGCTCTTATGCCTTCTTGTGTCATTTTTTAGCCGAGCTGACGCACGCCATGTCTAAAATGGGAACCATATACTGTATTTGCTTTAACCATATCTGTAGATCTAAGCCTGCTCTCACATTTGGTCATGTATTGTCAGATAATAAAATAGTATAAAACACTGTAGCGCCTCTTTGAGCCGTACCTTAAATTACAAAAGATAACAAGTCCAAAACTCTAACACGTAGAGATAAAAGATTGCGACGATATTGGAGGTTTCTTTTTTCAAAGCACAAAAATAACCTGTAATTTTAATTCACCTTCAGCGATCCATCTATCACGTGATTGTAATAAATTACCCTCCATGTTATGCGTGTTGACTTCGACTTTGTTGATGTATTTATTTTGACTTGCCTGACTTTGTTGAGGTATTTAGTTTGACTTGCCTGACTTTGTTGAGGTATTTAGTTTGACTTGCCTGACTTTGTTGAGGTATTTAGTTTGACTTGCCTGACTTTGTTGAGGTTTTTAGTTTTACTTGCCTGACTTTGTTGAGGTTACTTGGCTTTGCTTGCTGTTCTTTGTGTCTGTATATTAAACTTGTCTTCGCCTGTTCATGTCTTGTGATTTGATGTTTCAGCAAGAAGGTGTTGATCGTGGACAGAACAGGTGGGTCAGTGAGGTCGACGACGATGTACGATCTTAACCGTCGGCTGTCCGAACTGTACAATGAGCAGGAGGCGATCCATGAAGGACGCCAGCAAAAAGTATCCGACAGCAGTCACGCCCGGCCGGCCGACTGGAAAAAGGCGAACTCACAGGCATATCGCGGCAGAGGTGCCTCCGGTAGTCTCCGGTTAATTCCGAACTACTCCCAACAGGATCCTACGGAGAAGCGAGGCTGGCGACCTATGCTGAAAGCGTACACATACACCCAAAAACTGTCCTCCAGAGCTCGGCTGTCTGCTGCCCATTTTGGCCGGTCAGGCCTGAAACGGGAGCAAGCCGAGGTCGGCACAGGCTCGTCTAACATCGAGCTCAATGAGAAGTTCTCCGACATCGAGGTGGAGCGGGATGTTGTGTCCAGAGAGTGGCTGAACCCAGACATACTGCGGAAAGGGAGCAGCGAGGTCAGTGTGGAAAATGACGACTCTTACAGCAACATCGACGTCGCGATGAAGGACAGCAAGGTGGATGAGGTTGGTCACGGTCCTTAGTAAGCTCTGGCTTGGCCATGACAAGGATCGTCACACCCACTGAACTGTATCCAGGTTATGTCAGTGCAAGTCACGTCTTCGTCATTCTAGCCAATGTCACGCTGCGTCTTCACCTCAGGTCACGTCACGTCAAACTATGACTCGACAGGTCACGACACGTCTCATCTTCTTGTCACGCCCCGCCGTACGGTCAAATTGCATGAAGCCAAGTGAATCACCGCACCTCACGTTCAAATAAATATCGTCATCTCACGTAAACCAGTAACTCAAGGGGCCGGGTAGCTCAGTTGGTAGAGCGTCTTACTAGTAACCGAAAGGTACCTGGTTCGAATCCCGGATTGGCCAATGTGTGACCATATTATTTTCCCCTTACCATCAACTGGTTCGCAGGTGTCAGAATAATGTGACCAGTAGTCGCCTATACGCTTCGGTGTCGTGTGACTATAATCTACAGTTACAAACCAGTCACGGCACGCAAACCATGCCACTTTTTAAAACTTCAGATCAACGGTAGCGTCACGCCAAGCCATGTGACGTCAAGCCTCGTCAACCAATGTCTGCACCGTCTTTATTACTAAGCCTGCATGTATTGCAGTCTTGTTTTGACTCAGAGATCATCTTTATTACAAACCCTGTATCAAAATTTTGTTTCGACTCCCTAAGACCACCTTTATTACAAAGCCTGTATTACAATTTTGCTTTGATCACGGCAGCCACGGTTTCTTTGACAGGCGTAACTGTGGATGACCTCGACCTCCGTGATTTGTGGCACATATGTTGTGTTGCCATTTCTTGTTCTGTGCTACAAATCTCAGCATCAGAGTTGGGCAGTCAACCAATGAACTTTGGAAGCGACAGGGTTAACAGTTGACTCTAGATCTTTGTAACATTGGGAGTTCTGTCTGTGGCCTCACCATGAAAAGAGATGCACATATTCATTATTATAGGGCCACGATGACGACGCCGTGTAATAAATGTCAATATGTAATTGTAGAGAGTGTCGATTGTCTAACAATGAAATGGGATGCACATAATAATTAAGCCTATATTACACCACCCAGCACTACGCTATTTAATCCACGTTGATAATTATGTAACTGCGGCCCACATTCAAACCGTGACCTCACAATGGCATGAGAGGTCCATGTTAATTATGCAGCCTGCACTATTGGATTAAGTCGGATGCTATCATCTATATCACCTAGGACCACGTGGGTTTAAAGGAACCCACTTCGTCCATGCCCTCTAGAGAGATCTGGTTAACATTGACAGGGATGAAGCTTACAAACAGGGAATAGCGCTTTCCAAAGTGTAGTGGGTTTGTTTTAAAGTCGGTAAATTCTGGATTGTTTTGAAGGCTGTACATGTACGTCATTGGTCCTGGTCGTGTTCGTGCTCACCTGCCTCTTCATCTACCTCATGATCCACACCAAGCGATGTGAGGGACATAACACACACACACGCACCCACACCCTCCTCCCTTCCCTCCCCCCGGCACACACACAAACAAACATCAGTACATTGCCCAAGTTTGTACCCCATTCCAATCTAGTGGTACTTCGCCCTGTCAGTTGGGCTGCCTTTAACGTCGAGCTATACTTCATGGCAGAAAGTGGAGAGAACGCAGAACAAGAGAGAGAGGGAGAGAGAGAGAGAGAGAGAGAGAGAGAGAGTTGAAATTGAAGTTGTTTTATTCCGTTAAGGCCATGGGCCCCTCACGAAGAGGGGAGAGATCAAAATTAATAACAAAATACAAATTTCGGTCCAACAAAATTAAAGACAATAGTGTATGCGTGATACAAAAATAACAACATACTAGTGCTCAAGACAGAACAATCTCCTAGCTTTAAATGCTTGGTAGAGAAAAATGCAAACGTTTTTTACAATTTCTGAATTCGTGGATGACATCAACAAAGAGAAGGTGAATACATTTGGGTTTCTACAATATTTCTGTGCAATTAACTTCTTCCTTAAATTATCATAAAGTGGACAGCATTCGAGGTGGGAGGACAACATTCGAGAATGGACTGGCTTGACATTGAGCGAAGCCATCGGGTTTGCTGACGACAGAGAAAATGGAGTATGCTGGTTAAACGATCATCTGTGGTGGCCCAACGACCTCAGAGTTACGGGATAGGATAGGATAGGACAGCATAGTAAAACGTGTATTTAATGTTTAACTGCAGAATTTAACCGGCACATTAAATCGTTATCTTCGTGATGTCTGTATCTGTAATGACGAGTGGCTAAATCTGATACACCAAAACGAAATTTAGAGAGAGAGAGAGAGAGAGAGAGAGAGAGAGAGAGAGAGAGAGAGAGAGAGAGAGAGAGAGAGAGAAATGGGGTGTGTGGATCAGCCAGTTTCATGATCAGCAGAAGAAAGGTGTGGGAGACTAAAAGATTGAGGCTGGGGATGGCGTCACTGACGAACTTTTACAACATTGTTAAAGGTTTTGGTTGTAATAAAGTTATCGAAATGTGTGTGTGTGTGTGTGAGAGAGAGAGAGACAGAGAGACAGAGAGAGAAAAAGAGGACATAAATAATTATCATAGTACAGCAGTATAGGGCAATACCAGAAGTCACACATGAACAATACTGAATGGAGGTACGCATGTTTTATTGAATGTGAAATGTCTTCCAAACAGATACCATTTTTGCTCTGATTTTTTTCAGCACAGAAAACACATTTTATTGGTAAACATTTTACTTTTAGTCAAAGATTCTCAATCCAACCTTTTTAAAGAAATTATAATAGATGCATTAATTTTCCGTGCTTAGTGTGAGTAATAAATTTATATAATGTTATCCCCGTCGTGTCGTTAAACAAAAGAAATAAATTCATACAGGTATTTTTTTAATCCTTCATTAAAACAAAATATAATACATTTAAAAAAATCTAAGTCTGAATAAAAATCTTAAATTCCAATAAGGTACCTTCAAATGAATAAAAGACAGACAAGCTGCTGTGAAGAATGTTTATAAAAGCTGATGTTTGCAGAAAATGCATTCTATGGGGAAGATACTGTCAGCAGTAAGGATACAAAAGCAAACAATACATAATCATCCAAATGAAGTTAGTTATTCATTGCTTACAGGGTCCAGCGGACTGCAAAGAACCGAATCAGGACCACAAAATCAAGACCACAATTTCGCTGAAAGAGGACTTACCCCTGATTCGCATAAAAGATCTGCCGAAACAACCCTAGTGGTAACACTGAAGGCATTCCACCAGCCGATCACTGTACAATAAAGACATCCCACCCAGGGGATGCTGAGGCTATACTCTAATTTATCGAACCCCCGTTTACACAAACAAAATAGAAGACAGACATCATTATAAAATATCAACAAAACACATAAAATGCCTACATTGCCAAATAATAACATCATAGGAAGCCTCGGTGAACATTTGGCAGAAAGCGGCCAATATTCCCAAGCTGATCCAACAGACCTCACACAAAATGAGGAGTTTTGCCACGGAAGAGTTTTCAAGAAAAAAGGTAGGTGACTGGTCTAGCGAAGAAGAAGATAGTATAGTAGATTGATAGAACATAGTATGAATGAGACAGAACAAATGAGAAAGACAGCGATAGTGGGAATTTAAAGCACTAAATTCCCAGAAAGTGGGGATACTATTTATACTGAAACCCCCTGCACCTCCACGGGGGGAGCCAAATGAAAGCATTGTCATAAATTATATTCTATGTGTGTGATTTGGGAAAAGGCGCGTATATAGCATTCTGTATTATTATTATTATTATTATTATTATTATTATTATTATTATTATTATTATTATTACAACAAACGGAAAAAGCTAACACATAAGTAAACACAAACCATACTAGCAAATTCTGTTTGTGTACTTGGGGAACAAGTAATACAAAACTTGGGAAAGGAATACTTTAAAACATTGTCCATGTCGGTGTTCATGAAAGAATCAAATCAAAAGATAAATAAATGAATAGAAGGTATATAATTTTCTTTTATATTATCTATGCAAGAGCAAATGATATATATAAGAAGCAAACGAACAAACTAGTAATAAACTGTCAGATGAATGGATGTTGTTGTTGTTTTTTTTCTGTCTAATTGTCAATAATGGTGTAGACGTGGTGTATTAAAGCTAACAAACAAGCAGGTAATCTAAACAAACTGCAAGGTCAATGTTTATCCTTTACAAACATTCTCTATGTAGATGTATATGAAATGTGACCATCAAATCAAGAGATAAATCAAATAACTGGTAGAAATATATTTTTCTGTAACATTATCTATGACCGTTTAGGTGAAATATTTCAAACGAATAAACAAGGATAAGCATAAATAATTAAGCTGTCAGAACAATAAATATTTTTGTCTTACAATCTAGCTATTCTGTGTATGTTAAACATAAGAATCAAGCAGATAGGTAAACATCAATAAACTGCCAAGTAACGTTATTTTTTGTCATATTCTCAATGTGTATGTAAATGTACATGCAATGTAAGAAGCAAATGTACAAAGAAATCAGTACACTGGTAGGCAGGACTAGGAGGTACATTTATCATCTGTGAGCATGTACATGAGAGATAAGAACTCAGTTTAAGAAGCAAACAAATATGAAATTCTCTTTGTAAAATATTTGTTTACAATTTTTGTTGGTGTGTTTTTACCACTTTCAGCTAAACAATCTTTATATAGAAGCATATTTTCTAAATAATCATTTGTTTACAAACAATGTAAGATTTCTCTAAACAATAGATTTTCTCAGAAAATAACTTATTATTTACCTAAACAAACATTTTTTACGTAAATAAATCATGATATAGGTAAATAAGGCATTGTTGCTAAATAAGGAATTATTTAAGCCTACCTATATAATGCATAATTTAGCAGATTGTGTGAACCAATGTATTATTTAATTTTTTAAAATGTTTATAAATAATTTGATTACCTGTGGTTTGACACTGAACGAAACGATGAGGGTTCTGAGAACAGAGAAAGATGGAGTACGCTGGTAAAAACGATCATCTGTGGAGCCCCAATGACCTTTGAGTTACGGGATAGGATAGGATAGGATACCTCTATAATGTATTATTTAGAAGATGTTTTTAAACAATGCATTATTTACGTAAACAATTCATTGTTTTGAGACTGCAATTTTCATTATTTAGGGGATTCCAAGATTCGCTTGAAAACTTGGTTTTTATAATTTGACTGCTTTCTATAATTAAATGCAAGGTCTTTTCAAAGATTGTTTATCCAAATTTTGTGTTTGTTTGTTTTTTTTTCAATATAAATCACTCCACGAATTAGAAGATAAAACGTCTTTAACATCCCGAACACAAACGAAAGGTCAAGGTCAGTTTTGCGCGGGTGTGTTCAGTGTTTTCACAAGATCACCGTTAACTTGCGAGTTTTTCATGTTTATTTACTCTGAAGACAATCCTGCCAATGCAGAAATAATGTATGGATCCCTCTTTTCCGGAGCCGTTACCGTTGCAATTTCGAATATTAATACTGTTGCGAACATATAAGTCAAAGTAAACTAAAGTGTGAAAAGAGAACAACTGCTGGTTAAATGTCACCCCATAAAAAATAAGAGTGAAGTAAAGCAGATACCTCATTTTAAATCGCAAAACAAAGTAAAATCACGATTTTCCAATTTTCTGTATGACTACACACAACTTTTCAGTAATACGACTTGTATCTGCGAATTCCCTAAATAATGAAAAATTGTAGTCCCTAAACATCGAATTGTTTATGTAAATTATGCATTAATTAGCAACATCTTTAAATAATACATTATTTAGCAACATCTGCTAAATAATGCATTATATAGGTAAACAAATCATTTTTTAGAAACATTTAAAAATAATACATTATTTCACAGAATCTGCTAAATAATGCATTATATAGTTAAATAATTCCTTATTTGGCAACAATGTCTTATTTACCTATATCATGGTTTATTTATGTAAAAAATGTATTGTTTACGTAAATGATAAGTTATTTTCCGATAAAATATATTAGTAAGAGAAATCTTACATTATTTGAACAATACAAATTATTATTTAGAAAATATACTTCTAAATAAAGATTGTTTAACTGAAAGCGTTGAAAATAAATAAGGGAATTCCATAGTACACATACACAAACACTGCAGGTGAATATTTGTTCATTTGATTGAATTGTCGAAGTTCATGTCCTTAAAATGTTAGGTGCGAAGTAAACGAACACAGACCTGTTTCGTCTTACAAATTCTCTGTCTTTGAACAGGAAATGTAAACAGCAAGTATGCAAGCAAATCAACATAGACTACAGACAAGTGAATATAGTGTTCTTTCACATTGTCGATGTGTACGTGTACGCAAACACACAAACACATGCCTAAACTGGCAAGAAAATACATGACACCTGTGTAGTGTGATTTTCCATGCTCCGTTAAATGAAATGTAAGGAACCTAAAACCAACAATCTCAACTGTCAACTAAACAGGTGATTTTCTCCGTCAGTTTTCTGTACATCAAAGGTATCAAGAAAACACACACACAAATATACCGACAGGAGGACATCTTTATTTTTAAATTCTCAAAGTCCGCGATTGTGCAATGTAAAAGGAATATCTTTTCGTTCAGATTTTTTTTGGTATGTCCGTGATTATGCAATGTAAGACGAAAGCAAACATGCGTAATAGCTCTTAAGTCGAGCACCGACCTCGTGTTCCAGGGTTCCAAACCAGGTTTGCCTGAACATGAATCGAACTGGCACTGGCCATCTTACTGCTTCCATCAGAGCGGTGGTTATTTCAGCACATAGTGGATGGGATTAGGTAGGTTTAAAATGGAAAACTTGGGTGGGTTTTATTCCCTTTGCTATGGGTAGAGCTGAAAGGAGGTTGTCAGGCTTTTGCGGAGAAAGCATGCCCAGTTTAATTAGTATGATAGGCGTATTACAAAATAAAGAATTAAAAAGACAACACTTGACTGTACATGAACTATCATTGTCAAGTATATTACTGCTATCTAGTCTACAACAATTGTGCTGTGAACCGATCAGTCACCTACTGCTACCAACATCAACAACATAATTGCCTTGCGCATTGCCTTGTGGCACTGTGGTGAACAAACGGAAACTCCAATGGTATGGCCACGTCACCAGATCATCAGGCCTTGCAAAGACCATTCTGCAAGGCACAGTGCAAGGAGGTAGAAGAAGAGGGAGACCGAAAAAGAGGTGGGAGGACAACATTCGAGAATGGACTGGTTTGACACTGAGCGAAGCCATAAGGGCTGCTGAGGACAGAGAAAGATGGCTGGTTAAACGATCATCTGTGGTGCCCCTACGACCTCCGGGTTACGGGACAGGATAGGATAGGATTGCCTTAAAACAAAGCACAGTCAACTATGGCTACCATCATCATATGAACATTTGGCCTCCAAGAAGAAGGAGAGGAAGAAGAAGAGTAGGAGGAGGAAGAAGAAGAAGTAGTAGAAGTAGAAGATAAACAAGGACAATCCTATGTCCATGAGGCCAGCTGTGGCAGTGAGGTTGTGGTTTACAGTAGAAATCCCTTTTTGGCCCAGTGCTTAACTTTCGCTTCCTCACCACACTGTGGCCGCTCCTCATCACACTGTGACCGCTCCTCATCACACTGTGGCTGTTGCCGCTTCTCATCACACTGTGGCCGCTCCTCATCAGGTTTGGGTTTCCCACTGTCCTTTTTGCGATGTCCTGGGTCGTGTGGGGATTTGCCTGGAGCAGGTTGTAAATGTCCTGGGTCACTTGTTGTCCTGATGGAGTCAGAGCTGGGATCTCCTGTGGAATAATAATAATAATAATAATAATAATAATAATAATAATAATAATAATAAGAAGAAGAAGAAGAAGAAGAAGAAGAAGAAGAAGAAGAAGAAGAAGAAGAAGAAGAAGAAGAAGAAGAAGAAGAAGAAGAAGTAGAAGAAGAAGTAGAACAAGTAGAACAAGAAGAAAGGGAACCATCATAGTTATCACTAAAATCATTATTATTATCATTGAACCATTTGACATTTTCATGGATTCTTGATTCTAAGAAACACTGCAATCATATGTAATCTTCTACCACCATCACAACCACCAACCACCACCACCACCCTTATCATCATCATCATCATCACCATCATCATTATCATTATCATCATAGTAATACCTGCATCTGATGTGGGAATGCCTGGGTCGTGCGTAGTTGTTCCTGGGGTTGGTGTGGACCTGCCTGTGGGGTTTTGTCTGGCGGATCAAAAACCCTTTCTTGGCCCACGACACTCCAGTGCTGGGTTCTTCCTTTCCCCGGCTTGTGTCTGTCCGCTCCTCATCAGGTTTGGATTTCCCACTGTCCCGTTTGGGATATCCTGGGTCGTGTGAGGATTTGCCTGTAGCGGGATGTAAATGTCCTGGGTCACTTGTTGTCCTGATGAGGTCGGAAATGGGAACTCCTGAGAAATAATAAAATTAATAATAATAATAATAATAATAATAATAATAATAATTATAATAATAATAATAATAATAATAATAATAATAATAATGCCAACAACAATAATAACAATAATAAAGTCAATTTTTTTGTAATCATCTGTTATCATCTATTATTATCATCATCATCATCATCATTAATATCATTCGATTATTTGATCTTAACATTTTCAAGGATTCTTGAATTTAAAAAAACTGCAATCAGAATTATGTAATTATCTTCCGCCACCGTCACCATCACCAGCACTATCATTTCATAAATCAATGAATGAATTAATCAAAGAATGCACGACTCATCATCTTCGTCGCCGCCATAGTTTCCATCATATCATTAAGGTAATCGTCGTCGTCGTCATCATCATCACCATCCTAATCATCATATAGTAATACCAGCATCTGATGTGGGAGTGCCAATGTCGTGTGTAGTTACTGGGATAGGTTTGGACTTGCCTGTGGCTTTGGTGGGGTTTGTCTGGCGGTTCAAAAACCCTTTCTGGGCCCACGACACTTCAGTGTTGGGTTCTTCCTTTTCCCGCCATGTGTCTGGCTGTTGTGCACGTGCATCCACCCTGGTTGTTGTAAAGTCAGCTGCTTTGCCTCTTGCCACACTTTCTACAGCCACCTTGTGAAATTTTGTCTGAAGGTAAGATCAAAACGAACCTTATGAAATGTAAAATGTCTGAAGGTAAGAGCAAAACGAACCTTATGACATGTAAAATTCACACTACATATTCATACATGATTGTGTGTGTAATATGCGCGAACATTGACTCTAAACATGGTGTTATATATTCATACATGTTTGTGCGTGTAATATGCGCGAACATTGACTCTAAACTTGGTGTTATATATTCATACGTGTTTGTGTGTATATGCGAACATTGACTCTAAACTTGGTGTTATATATTCACCTAAGTTTGTGCTAATAGAGAGGTTGCGGGAACTACGAACGAATGCAAAGTACGGCAACGAGACAACAATTACGTCACTTCCTCGTCATAAGCACTCGGCACTCCTAGTCTGAACTTCGTCACGACGTCTAATCCTAACAAGGTGTCATCGTGAGCACAACGATGAATACAAGTTTTTAATTTGGTTCAATGCAAGTGAAATTCGAGGACATTTACAGAGAAATGTAATAAATTAACATTTACTGTCATTACATCAATAAAAGTGTGTCCGTTACACAAGTTCTTTGAAGGGGCTGAGTGAACGTACTCGAACAACAGAAGTCTTCCCGCTTTTTTGTGATGGCCAGGTTTAAGCGGACAGTGAACGCTGACTTTCAGAACCAAATTCTCAGCCAAGACAAATGCAGAAGAAAAAGAGAAGAGAAAGAGGAAGAAAGAGGAAGAAGAAGAAGAAGATGATGATGATGATGAAGATGATGATGATGATGATGATGATGATGATGATGATGATGATGATGATGATGATGATGATGATGATGATGATGATGATGATGATGATGATGATGATGATCTTTTTTGTGATGGCGATTTTTAAGCGGACTGTGAACGCTGACTTTCAGAACCAAGTTCTCAGCCAAGACAAATGCAGAAGAAGAAGAAGAAGAAGAAGAAGAAGAAGAAGAAGAAGAAGAAGAAGAAGAAGGTGATGATGATGATGAAGAAGAAGAAGAAGAAGAAGAAGAAGAAGAAGAAGAAGAAGATGATGATGATGATGATGATGATGATGATGATGATGATGATGATGATGATGATGATGATGATGATGATGATGATGATGATGATGATGATGATGATGATGATTATCTTCATTATCGTCTTATTTATTATAATAATTTTTAAGAACAAATTAAAAAGCGAAACACAGAACAATTAATTAATTTAACCCATATATGCCTGAATTTTTATTTTGTGAGAAAGTAGTGTAACAATGTTGTTTGTAGTGCATTTTGAGCATATCCAGCAGAGATTGTTTGATAGCTGCCCGATTTTTATATTTAGGACATGAAATAGTACCGTCCCAATAATAGGACGCTAGGACTGAGAGGGTAGGGGTTTTTGCATTCACTTTCATGAAGATAACATGACAAGAAGCGTTCTCTTTGTAACTTTACTTGGCAACTAAGTGTTTGAAACAACAAAACAAGAATCTGGACATGAACATTGATTGATAAAATAATTAATTTTAAGTTTCAAACCTTAGCAGCACAATGACTAGCAACATAATGGTCACAGTCAGTGAAGTTCCATAAATTGCACAAAAACATTGAGTAGCCAAACATTTCAGAAACTGAAATAAACTCGTGAACGTGAAAATAAGAAGTGGTGAAAGAAAGAAAGGGGAAAAATAGAATAATGGTTACAGTAAGTGACTTCTAAATCCTTGACATGTATACCAACACATATTGGTCATATTCAGCAAAGTTACGAATCCTGGACATGCATTTTGACTGGGGAAAAAAGGCTGCTAGTGAAGCCAAGTTGCTGGTAGCGATATAAATAACCTCAGCACTTCAAGCCATAGCAGAGCTACAGGCGAATGTTACTGGCTGTGAAAGGCCACACAACACCGGTCATGGACACCACAGGTGGCACTTGGAGCACCGTCTCATCGTCTTCTTCCCACATGAGGCACAGCGCAGCTGGGTCGGCCACGGCTGAACCATGTGGTCCTTTCCATCAAACCTCACAGCAGGGGAAACCCGCTTGTCTAGGGTGGGAGTCCTGCCACAGGGTCGTCCAGCTCCCTTTGTCTTGGGAGTTTTGACCAAATAAGTACGGATATGGCCCGACGGATGCCAAGGAGATCCAATGGTGCTTCTTGCCTGTAGGCGTCGCCCTGTACAGGTGCCAGGCCTGTTGCACGCAGAGGTCGAGGCAGTATGCGAACATGGCCCATCACCACTTCTTTGACCTGATGCTGGTTCTGTACTTGTCGACAGTTTGATCCATTCGATCAACTCAGCCCATAGTGCTGTTGTAGTGCTTGATCATAAAGGGGGTTCCTCTCATTCAGCATGGACGTCAGAGGGCGAACTTTTCCCATTTTGTCTTCTGCATCCAGGCGAGCATTGTCGGAGAGATGCAGGTAGCGCATTATGTCATCAAATCGGTCCGGGTCATTGCTGACACAACAGCTACATTCCTGACATCATCATCCTGAGACCAGTACATTCTGCGCCGAGGCACAGTGTAGTACCCTGAAAGCAGAAGGATGGCCAAAAATGTCCTCATCTCCCCAGAATTGACCGAGAATGAATGATTTCCTTTTGACCTCGCATAAGTGATACTGAACTGGACAAGCATTTCAACAATGTCGTCATCACAAAAGGGTTCAAACAGTTCATGTGGATCACATAGTAAGAGAGCAGCATCATAAGATTGACTATTCCACTTGAAACGATCCTTCATGCTGCCACTGAGGTCCACTCTTCACCACTCACGAAAAGTCTTCTGTTTTGCTTTTGATCCAGTAGCCGTTCTGCTGGTCTTGCTGGATGTTGAGGCAGCTGTGGTGGGGTTTTTCTCATCCCAGTCCTGCAATCTGAAGCAGATGGAGTTGGTGCTGAAGGCTGAGAAGTCCCAGGTTCCAGGTCTTCAGCAACAGCATGGGCATTTCCAGCGGGGAAAGGAACATGAAATAACAGAATGGCAAACTGAATGGTAATAACGCCTGGGAAAAAGAGTGGTCAAAATCCCAATGTAATTTGAAATCAGTATGACAAAGCTACTTTGAACACTGTGTTACTTCTTATCATCTGTGCTAAGTGAGGGGAGGGGAGAGGGGGTGCGTAAAGGCGATGACTGAATTTCACACTTGATTCAGTTTAGACCACCTGTAGATCAGAACTTAAATTCTCCTGTGTGTTGGACTCTGCAGCATAGTTCGTCCCAATTCCCTGTCTCAAAACCGTGACTTCTGCTGCAGCAGAGAGTTGGCGGCCATTTAGATTGTCAACCGTTCCTCCATCGTCCTCATCGGCACTATCTTCATCCGTCAATTCATCAAGTGGGGGAGGATCAATGTAAATATTGGCTGTCTCTAAAGTCCCGTCTTCCTCTAACATGCTGATCACAAGATGGACAGAGTAAGTCCTGAAAAAATATCAATAACAAACAATTCTTCATGTGAAAAAAACCCTACCCTCTCAGTCCTAGCGTCCCATTTTTGGGACGCCACTTCAGCAGCTTCTAATATAAATATTTCGAACTTCTATTAAAAACTGAGAGGCACATTTTCAGATTACATGTAGAGGACCATTTTATCTTCAGTGACCTCATCAAAAAGTTGATCACAGGAAAAATTATTCATTCACCTTACACTTGATGCCATGCTGAACCTCAAAAGCAGTCACCATGTGATTACAAATGGCTGCTGTACGTGGTAATCAAGAGAAATGATCCTCATTTCAGGTTGGATGGAATGCGGTAGTGTCCTTTTACCTATTGTGGCATGCAATGATGACAGTAGACTTCATGTTTAGATCTGAAGTGGTTGAATTTGTAGCGTCTCAAAAATGGGACGCTAGGCTTATTTAAAATCACATATAAAAATCAACAAAGAAATTACCCTTTATATGTAAATGAAATACTATCAAATATCAAGCCCAATACCGGACTCGAACTCCTGACCCTCAAATACTCATTATTACTGCGCGAAGGGACATCAATCCCCACATTTTCAACGCTTGTTCTTTCCCTCACTGCTCTTTCGTTGCCGTACTGAGCATTCGTTATCGGCCTACGCGCAATCGATCGTCTTTGTCGTACAAGGCCTCGCGACGAAACGAACTGTGAGGACCTTTCGTTACCGTACTAAGAATTTGTTCATAGTTCCCGCAACCTCATTAATATGTGCGATCATTGATCCAAAACTGTGTGTTATATGTGCAGCCGAGGAGAAATATTTGATGCCCGTCTCTCGGCCTCCAACCTGGGGCACCGGGAAGTCCATTGCAATAATCCAGGAGTAGGTGAAAGTCTGTGATGAACATCTCTTGAGTCAGCTTGTTCTTGGAGCTGGGGGGTGGACGGTAAACACAGAGGAAGTGCACAGATTGTTGGCGTGGCGCTTGCAGCACCAGAGTGACACGCACCGCTTCGAAATACGGGTGCGGGAAGGGCAGGTCAGCAGTAAAGGCGATGTGGGTGGTCAGCGCGGCGCGATACAGCACGGCCACACCTCCACCTCCGCGCGTAGTGCGGGGGAAGGAGCGGAAGACATATCCAGGAGGAGTAAGGTCGACACACTTGGCCTCATCACCCTGCTCTCGCAGCCACGTCTCCGTCAGGAAGAGCAGATCAACGTCATTGTCGCGAACGAACTCTACAATCTCCAGTCGCCTATCTCTGGGGCCCACAGAGTGGACGTTGAACAGCGCAACACGGAGCAAAGACAACGGGGGTGGTGGGGCAGTGGGGGGGACAGCCTTGGGGGCGGGAGTCCGCAGCAGCAGCGCGGCGTGTCTGAGGCGAGGGCGACGCCGCCAGCCTCGGTGCGCCTTCTTGGGGGGTCGGGGGAGGCAGGCAAGGCGGCGGCAATGGATGCCAACATCATACAGGTGACGGCATAGCGGGGAGGGACAGTCACACACGGTAGCACTGTGTGCCGTATACGGTGGAGTGCACGAGTACGTCGGCAAAGATACACCTGTACCGACGGTCAATAGTTCGTTCCTGCTATAGTGCACTCGAACCGAAATGTGCTTGGCTGACAGTGCTCGGCGATGGTCGACAGCCCAGTCAATTAGCGAAGGTGTAATTACTTGTGGAGTGAACACTTGTCGACTGCTGCTGCATTTAATGCCAATACATAGCAAAGAGAGCCAAACGATGAAAAATGTCATAACTCTCGAATCCATAGATACAATTTGAAACAAAAAGCACCAGGGTGTAAGAAATTTCATCCTGCGTCAGACGATACAAAACTTGTCCCTAAAACTTTCTTTAAACTAAGAAAAATAGGTAAAAATGTTGAGCTGATCTGGCGCTATAGTAGGGAACTCGTCATAATAGGGACGGAATGTTTTTAAGCTGAGTACACATTCATTGGAGAGCTTTCACCTCAATAATATAGTCGTATAGACTCTTCTATGCTCATGCTATCTAAAGTAAAAGTTTGAAAATATGACATCACACTCACTTTATGGACAGGTTCGAAATTTCCCAGGGTTTCACCATCCATGTTATCGCCTGCTATGACGCTTGCCAGGGTCTTACCATCCATGTTGCTAGCGGAAGTCATAAGACTTGCCATATCCATGTTGCTACCGTAAGTCACAAGACTTGCCAGGGTTTTTGTATCCATGTTGGCAAGGGCAGCCATACTACTTGCCCAGGTTTCTGCATCGATGTTGGCAAGGACAGCCATACCACGTACCCGGGTTTCTGCATCCACGTTCCTTAAAGCACTGATTCTTGCCAGGGTTTCTACCCCCATGTTGTTCATGACAGCTTTGACACTTGCTAGGGTTTCTGCGTTGACGCTGTTTAAAGCAGCTAGGTTTCTTTCCAACTTTACCTTTACCCTGCAGAACACAGACACAATGGAAAACGTGCCTTTAAAACGCTGTGACGTACTAGAACTGTCCTCAAAATGTCAATAACCCACAGCCATAAATCTGTTACTGAGAGGGCGGGGTGGGTGATGATAACAGAGGGCGGGGTGGGTGATGATAGACATAATACATGAGTGAACGACTTGGCTATAAACAGGGTAATGGACGAAAACTTACTTCACAGGCAGACAGATCAATCAACGTGTAGCACAAACTGCCAGTCATGCTAATAACTATGTTGTATGTTATCTGCCTGCATTTATGCAAGGTTTATGCTGTAATAATAACAACAATAATAATAATAATAATAATAATAATAATAATAATAATAATAATAATAATAATAATAATAATAATAATAATAATAATAATAATAATAATAATAAACATGTGTACAGCGCCCTTCCTCACTACAACTCATAGCGCTTTACAACAAAGCACACACACACCCACACACACACACACACACACACCCACGCACACACACTTATAGGAAACGATAACTAACTACATGAACTAGGTGCATAGTTGTCCTCCTGATAGTATCAATCAGATAAATCAAAATTAACAAGAACAACCACCATCATCATCACCTTCATCACTATCATCATTAAACATAAGACGTGTCATAATGATGTTTAATAATAATAATAATAATAATAATAATAATAATAATAATAATAATAATAATAATAATAATAATAATAATGATAATAATAATAATAATAATAATAATAATAATAATAATAATAATAATAATAATAATAATAATAATAATAATAATAATGCATCAGGTATGCACTTGTGGGTTCGGGCACTAAATGGAATAGACCCAACGTTTCACGGCGTGTCGTAGAGGCGACTAACAAGGGTGATGTCAGCACGGCATCACTGGGCGAAAGTCTTCTACATAGAAGTCACCGGCCAGGACGGAGGAACCTCATGTTACTACAGGTTCAACGACCACGTGCTCTGGGCCAAGGCGAGCCACACTGTATTCGTGGATATCGGCTGTGGCCAACAGCCTGGAGAGGATTGGGCCCTGCCAGGTCTTTCTTACCCAAGACACACTGCATGATGAATAAAACCATTTACTCCATACCGGATCGGTCGTCGCCCGGGTCACCAAGGACCGCGCCTTCCGTTGGCTACCAGGACGGAGGGGACAAGTGTGCTACTGATGGACACCTTAGCAAGATCCGCACCAGAAACAAAATCGTCATAGGAACCTGGAATGTCAGGACCCTAACTGCGGAGGGAAAATTAGAAGAATTGGCCCTCGAGCTGGACCACTATCGATAGAACGTTTTAGGGATCAGCGAACTGCGCTGGAAAGGCATAGGCGAAACAACGACCGACAAAGGCCACAAGTTTTATTTCAGCGGTAGAGATTATAGGCACGAACACGGCGTTGGATTCTTGGTCCACAAGAACATTCTAGCCACTGTCACGTGTTGCCGCCCAGTCTCCAGTAGACTCATTACCATCCGTCTGAGAGCAGCCCTTTTCAACATCACCATCATCCAGGCCTATGCCCCAACATCAGACTATGATGACAGCGAAGTGGAGGATTTCTATGAAAATCTACACTGTCCTTGACAAGTGCCGAAGAAGGACATAGTCATAGTGGAAGGCGATTGGAATGCCAAGGTTGGCCAAGATGCGCACCACAACTGGGGAGACACATGTGGACCCCACTGCAACAACGAGATAAATGACAGGGGTCTGAGACTGTTGGAGGTTGCCAGAAACAACAATCTGATACTGGCAAAAACGCTTGGTCTCCACAAAAAATCCAGACGAAGGACATGGCACAATCCCGGCGGGGAGCATCACAGCCAGATCGACTACATCATGGTCAATAAACGCTTCAGATCAAGCATCAACATTGGCAGGACACGCACTTTTCCAGGAGCAGACATCGGAAGTGACCGCGATCTCGTGCTGATGTCTTTCCGGTTCCACTTGAAGAGAGTAAACACAGAAAAGTGCACTAGACTGAAGTTCGACCTGGACAAACTGCAAGACCCGGAGGTGGCAGAATTATTTCAGGCCACAATTGGAGAGAAATTTGCACCACTGCTCATTTTGGGAGCTGGTGAAGTAGATGCCAACACCATGACCACCACCTTCAACTCAACTATGACAGATGACGCCACGGAGATCCATGGAAAGCATCGGCCAAAGAAGAAGCTGTGGATCACACCTGAACTTTTGGTCCTGTTTGATAAACGAAGAGAGATGAAAAAGAAAAAGAACACCTCCCAGGGAGCTGATGCCTACCGAAAAATCAACAATGACATCCGAAAAGGCATGCGCACAGCAAAGGAGAACTGGATAGAACATCAATGCCAGGAAATAGAGAACAGTCTGAACAAGAACAACAGCAAGAAGGCCTACCAGACTGTACAGAAGAGCAAAAAGTCTTAGACAGGTGGACACAGTACTGCTCGAAGGTAGAAGGAGATGGAGACCGAAAAAGAGGTGGGAGGACAACATTCGAGAATGGACTGGTTTGACACTGAGGGAAACCATCAGGGTTGCTGAGGACAGGGAAAGATGGAGTACGCTGATTAAACGATCATCTGTGGTGCCCCTACGCCCTCCGAGTTACGGGATAGGAAAGGATAGGATAGGATATGTACTTAAAGTTTTGAAGTAACTTACTGTGGCACCTCCACAATCATAAGCTGCGTCGTGCAGCGGGAGGCGATGTATAGCCCTTCATGTAAAGCGACGAGTTCATCACAGAGATCATTATCCACACCCTGTATTGTGCCCATCACCCACACAACCACAGCACGCTCCAAGCCATGAACGAGTTGTGCATGCATCACCGCCACCTCGTCTTTCTGGGTCGTAACTACCTCAGCAATTTTCATATCCCATCTTGCTATGTCGCGGTACGACTCTTCTGCTCCCACCACGCATACTGGCACGCCAGCGGACCGCAACCCTCGTACCATTCCATTAGCTGTCAACGTCACGCGTCCATGGCTGTCTGTGACGTCATCGTGAAGGTCCGCGGTGCGGGTGGTAATCATGATGTCACGCCATTTCAGCTGAGTTGCTATAAAACATAAATAAATACATGAATAAATAAATATACTAAACATTAACCATCGCGGTTCAAAAATCCGATCAAGCGCTCAATCACTACCCTTCATAAAAGTGTATGTGTTTGTGGGAAGTTGGGGCGAATGAGGAGGGGGGAGGGAGTGGACGGGATTTATGAAAGTGTACTATCGGGATGTCAATTTGGGATTCAACTGCACACACAATTTCGTGAAAATCAATTCAGCAAAATGAGCATAAGATCAGTGTATATGTATATCTCAAAACTTCTTGAGAGGGTTGTGGCTGATCAACTTATGCACCACATGAGTGTGCACAACTACCTGGACAGACTTCAGTCAGCATATAAACTTGGCTTCAGTACTGAGATAGCACTCCTGTCAGTTGTCAATCTAGTGCTGCTTGTTCCCCTTGACCTCAGTACCGCGTTCGATACGATAGACCATCAGTTATTACTCCAAAGGCTGCTATCTGAAGCTGGTATTAGAGACACAGCCTTGCAGTGATTCGATTCATACTTGAAAGGCGTTCATCGAGAGTCATAGTAGGCTCTTCTTCTTCCCAAACAGTACCTCTAACATGCCGATGTCAACGACTCAGAGCATCAACGACAAAACTGCAGCACAAAACATAGCCTACATATTGAACTGCAAACATAATTATTATGAAAATCAATGTCAACGATAACAATGGTAATGATGAGATGATGCCTCACCTGCAGGGCCCTGACGAAAGAACTTTAGCTTGGTGGCCACGTTTTGTCCACAAGACTGACAGTCCATTGGCCACTGACTTGTGTGACCCTCTCCTTCATGACGCAGTCTGACCACTGTTGGTCCATCTGCAGGTGCAGGGGGTTCGGCGGTGTAGGCATGGGCAGAGCCTGAGGCTGTCATTATTTTAAGTGCAGGTGTTATCTCCCTGAGGACGGAGGGTGCAGAACGAAGGGGCGTGGTCAACACCTCATGCTGCAGGAATGGTGGAATGCCTTCACAGCGGGCACCAGCGCACCATATACGTCCGATCCTGCCCCCAGTGTAGAACTTGAACAACTCTTCCACAAACTCACGATAGGCCTCTACAAACCTGTTTGAACAAAATAAAGAGTATTATTTGATATTGTCATGTAATCAATAGTACAGTAAATTTCCAGAACAATCCTTAATTAATTTATTTTTTTTATTTAATTACTTAATTTATTGTATATCTTCTTTCATAGAAAGCAGCTTATTCTCATCGTTTTGAGTGACTAGATTATACATGTTTTATATACTGCAAATTCACACTATTGTTGCATACTCAATACTTTATTTTATTTATATATTTTATTTGAACTTGCAACAAGAGCATAGTTTACCCCGCACAATTTGAGCTTTTGCTTGTTTAGTCAGTGTAGACTTAGAAGGTTACTGTTAGTCTATAGCAGACGACAGAAGTGATCAGGCGTAACACAGTGGTAGCTTGACGCCCGTACAGAGAATGACATCATCGCCGCTGACGGTATAGAGCTTTGATTTTACAGCCACTCAGATTATTTCAGCCAATGAGAACACAGCTAGGTTAGGTAAAACCAGTTCGGGCTGATTCAAGCAGAGAGATAGAACAGTCAGTCTACTTTTGAACTGCCTAGAGTACGCAGCTACGTCCTAGCAGAAATCTCTCCACTCATAAACCAGGGAAGCAGTACTTATTGAATATTCGAATTCAATCAAGTTAGCCACGGCCTGACATTGTCAAGAAGACGAGCAGGCATTATATTGTGAGCCCAACTCGGCGAACAACAAAAACAAGTCGTCGCTGAAAGTTGGCTGCCGAGGCATCTCCAGCATTGCGCGAAGATAGCCCACCAGTCTAACCACAGGGAGTAGACTCCACGACAACACAGCTTGTCACAGAATCCACAGTAACACAGCTCTTCGGACACTGAGCTAAGTACATAGCCTTCAGTGCACCAAACTCTGTATAAACAGGACCACAGTAGTCCACTATTCAAGAACTCTGACCATTAGGGCAGAAAGTATCCAGTGCCCTATGATGAGAAAGTTGCTGCCTAGACCTATAAGCGAGCGAACCATTCGCATTGACATTTGAACTTTTAAGTTAGTTTCGTACATCGAAGATCGTGTATAGAGTAGAGGAAATAAATGTGTGATTTTTACTGTTATCAAGTGGCTGGACTACATAATTATGTTTCATAGCCGTGTGAAAGCTAGTGTGACAGTGATCTTTTACCATTATTTTTTCTATCTATCTCTGTACCCCAGCCTAAACACAGACCGAGCTAAACAAATAAATGTATTAAGGCAAAGGGAGATTACTAGCGATCCCCATAGACTAAGACGAGTGAGTAATAGCATTCCATTGTGCAGAGCCCAGCAACAATAAAACCCCACGTCACAGAACTATTTCTGGCATACAACCCAGAATCAAGTTATGCGTGTGCCACGAAATTTATTAGTCACAGGAATCAACTTTGTACAACGTAACCACGTCGTATACTTAATATGTGATGTGAATATGGGGTGTGAATATGGGAGGTGAATATGGGATGTAATTTTTATTTTTGCATAATTTTTGATTAATTAATTTTACAGACGCAGTCAAGCTTGTAATTTCTCTTGTAGAGATGAATAGACATACTGTATTGTATTGTTGTATTGTATTGTTGTATTGTATTGTTGTATTGTATTGTACTGCACATGGGTATACGTGGGAAAACCCTTAACAAAACCCAAGTACGCCAGTTTTGAATCACAAATGTCAGTTTCGCGCGTTGAGTGTCTTCGCGAAATCGCATCTAATGTCTTTCAAACAACACATCTTGACCTTACTTAGTGTTGGCATAAGGTGCTAATAATATAGATTATTATAGCACCGAATTTTACCGTTCTCCAGCTTATCTGTGAGCCTAGCGGACGGAGTATTGTACACTATTCAAGCGTATGACTGAAAACGTTCACTTTACACAATTTCAATGAAACAATACGCGTACGGACAGAGTTGTAATGGTAGACAACTGTAAAAATAATCAACGGTCATTTCTTGATTTGTTGGTCATTTGAAGTGATTCAAAGTGGTATGGTTTGATCACATTTCATTAATTCAATTATTTATTATTATTATTATTATTATTATTATTATTATTATTATTATTATTATTATTATTATTATTATTATTATTATTAGCATTACTAGTATTGTGGTATGACCTTAATTGATTGCATCTGATTTTCTTACTGCTAACGTTTTAATTAGTAAACACAACAATATTTAATACATAAACGCTCCACTGAGACAACAATTGCTTCCCTGACTATGACAATTGCTTACCATTTATGATTAAAAAAAACACCAACTGCTGGTCTGGGATTGATTGCTCATTATGGTAGAATTTTATTATGTGCATCATTTGAGATGAATAAGAATTATTGTTATAACTTACGTCTGTATACAAACATCAACTGTCTTTAGTTATATAGCTTCTCCTCTGTGTAATTTAATAGGCTAAAGGGGGGGGGGGGTAGTTTGGACTCCCTAAGAGCTAGACGCTGCACCTGACCCATAAAAGTCGATACGGAAAGACGGCCATGCTATATCTGAAATATGTGTATTGACCTAGGTGTATGCAAACGAAATAGAGAATCGGAGGTGTTTGGTCAACACAGGGTTTGTTTTTAAACATTGCAGAAAAGTTTAATTTTGCCGACTATTGGGGTATGTTGAACAGGGCAAAGTTCAAATTAGCCGACGTGTCGGACAAAATGAACACGGGTTAGTTAGATAGTTATGTAGCCAAGCGGAGGCATTTGACTCCCATCTCTCGGCCACCGCCTTGAGAAAACGGCCTAACCCGAGCTGTTATTTTCATTTTATCCCTCGCAAGAGGGACACAAAAATATTTGCCCTGCAAGGCGGTGATGCGTGGTTGGTAGTAAACCGGGTTGTCGGCTACTAGTGCCACGACACTTTGCTGCAAAGCCGCGGCCACCGACTTGCATAAAATGCCTGCCGACAATGTAGTCCCGCTCACCATCAAAAGCAGAAGGCGAATGGTCATTCTTGGTTAGACTAGCCTTGGGTGGCTCCGGCTGTGCAGAATCCTTTGAAGATGCCATTGGATTATGCAGGACAATGCGACACGACATTTGCTCTCCCCGGCTGACCATCCGTCTTCTGCTTTTGGTGGTGAGCGGGATTACATTGTCGGCAGGCATTTTTTGCAGGTCAGTGGCAGCGACTTTGCAGCGAACTGTCGTGGCACTAGTAGCCGGCAACCCGGTTTACTACCAACCACGCTTCACTGCCTTGCATGGCAAATATTTGTATGTCCCTCTTTTGAGGGATAAAATAAAAATAAGCTCGGGTTGAGCCGTGTTCTCAAGGTCGTGGCCGAGAGACGGGAGTCAAATGCCTCCGCTCGGCTACAGTTAGTTAGTCATTGTTTATAGGGTCCAGCGGACTGCATAGAGCCGAATCAGGACCACTACTTGGTTGAAAGAGAACTCGCTCACGATCCGTATAAAAGATCTGTTGAAACATTTCAAATGGCAACACTGAAGGCACTCCACCAGCGGGTCATTTTACAATAAAGGCATTCTATGAAGGGGACGCTGAGGCTGTACTCTAATTTATCGAGCCCCCATTTACAAAAACAAAATAGAATATAAATATCATTATAAAATATTAACAAAACACATACATATAAAATGCCTAAATTGCTAAATATTAATACTAATAATAATATTAATTGACCATTTCGCAGAAAGCGTCCAATATCCCCAAGCTGACCCAACACACAGACAAGGAGTTTTCCTATCCTATCCTATCCTATCATATCCTGTCCCGTAACTCGGAGGTCGTAGGGGCACCACAGATGATCGTTTAACCAGCCTACTCCATCTTTCTCTGTCCTCAGAAACCCTGATGGCTTCGCTCAGTGTCAAACCAGTCCATACTTGAATGTTGTCCTCCCACCTCTTTTTCGGTCTCCCTCTTCTTCTACCTCCTTGCACTGTGCCTAGCAGAATGGTCTTTGCAAGGCCTGATGATCTGGTGACGTGGCCATCGGAATTTCCGTTTTTTCACCACTGTGAGCAGGTCATCGTGTTGTCCAATGGCTTGTGTGATGGTCTGTCGGACTTCTTCGTTGGTGATGTGCTGGGTATAGGAAATGCCCAGAAGTCTTCTGTAGCACCTCATCTCCATGCTTTGTATTCTTCGTTGTAGATCTGCTGTGAGGGTCCATGTTTCGCAAGCGTATAGGAAGATGGAGATGACAAGGGAGCGCAGCAGTCTTACTTTGGAATGTAGACTGATGGTCCTGTCTTTCCAAATGGGTTTCAACCTTGTCAGGGCAGCAGTTGTTTGTGCGATCCTGGAGAGGACTTCCTGTCGGGACCCATTGTTTGATACAACCGCTCCTATATATTTGAAGCTATGCACTGTGTTGATGGATTGGCCTTGGACTTTGATGTCCGTGTTGATGCCATTGGTGTTGTTGGTCATCATTTTGGTCTTCTCTGCACTTATTTCCATTCCATAAGCTCTGGAGGTGGTGTCAAGCCTCTGTACCAGCTGTTCAAGTTCTTGTTCCTCTCCAGCCAATCCATCAATGTCATCCGCAAAACGAAGGTTGGAGATTGCTCTTCCCCCTATGCTGATTGTGCCTTCGTGGTCTGCAAGGGCATCTGACATGGTGCGCTCTAGGAAGATGTTAAAGAGTGTTGGAGAGAGTAGGCATCCTTGACGCACACCGATTGTTGTTCTGAACCAGTTCCCGATGGCACTGTTATGGAGGACTGCACTGGTAGCCTTGTCATACAGGCTTTTGATGACTTCAATAATTTTAGGGCTGATATTGTACACTTTCGTTGTTGCCCTTAGAGATGCATGCCAGACACGGTCAAACGCCTTCTTGAAGTCTATGAACACATGATATAGATGTTGTTGGTGCTGTAGGTATTTCTCACAGATTATTCTGAGGTTGAAAATCTGTTCAGTGGTACTTCGCCCTGGCCTAAATCCTGCTTGTTCTTCAGCTATGATTTGCTCAGCTTGGGGTTTCAAACTTTGAGTATTATTTTCAGGAGGACCTTGCTGGGATGGCTTATAATGCTGATGGTGCGGTAATTGTCACACTCCTGAAGGTTACCTTTTTTGGGAAGAGTGATGACAAGCGACTGGGTCCATGGTGTAGGCCACTCCCCACTCTGCCAGATCTGGTTACAGATAATGGTGAGGGCATCAATCACCGCTTCTCCTCCTGCTTGAAGCAGTTCCGCGGGTATGTTGTCCACTCCCGCTGACTTCCCTTTCTTCAGCGATTGCACTGCTGCCTCAACTTCTCGGAGAACTGGGAGGATTTCGTCTTCTTCTCTGTTCTCGGGACATGCTAGAACTAATGGGTCTCCATTTGGTGCATGGTTGCAAAGGTCTGTCCAAGACTTCTTGTTCTTCTGTAAGGCATATGCCAGACTTGCTTTGGATCGTGGAGACTTTGGGCTGTTTAACACTTGTCAGCCGCTTCAGTCTGGTAGGCCTTTTTGCTGTTGTTCTTGTTCAGATTGTTCTCTATTTCCTGGCATTGATCTTCTATCCAGTTCTCCTTTGCTTTACGCATGCCTTCTCGGATTTCATTGTTGATTTTTCGGTATGCATCAGCTCCCTGTGAGTTTTGGGAGAGTTTTTAAGAAAAAAGATTGGTTATTGGTGTGACGGTGGGTCTATTGTTGCTGGGCTCTCGAATGTTGTCTTCCGCACCTTTTTTCTGTTTCCCTCTTTTTCTGCTTCCTTGCACCGTGCCTTGCAGGATGGTCTTTGCAAGCCCTGATGCTCTGATGATGTGGTCATACTATAGGAGTTTCAATTTTTTTCACCACTGTGAGCAAGTCACCGTGCTGTCAAATGCCTTGTGTAATGGTCTGTTGGATTTCGTCGTTGGTGATGTGCTGGGTATAGGAAATGCCCAAACGTCTTATGTAGCACCTCGTTTCCATGCTTTGTATTCTTCTACTGTGAGGGTCCATCTTTCGCAAAAGTATAGAACGATGCAGATGACAAGGAAGCGCAGCAACCTTACCATGGAGTGTAGACTGATGATCCTGTCTTTCCAAATGGGCTTAAACCTTGCCAGGGCAGCAGTTGTTTGTGCGATACTGCAGAAGACTTCCAGTGGGGACTCATTGTCTGATACAATTGCTTCAACATATTTGAAGCTATGCACCGTGTTGAGGGATTGGCCTTAGACTTTGATGTCTGTGTTGATGCCATTGGTGTTGCTGGTCATCATTTTGGTTTTCTCAGCGCTTATTTCCATTCGAAAGGCTCCGGGGGTGGTGTTAAGCCCCTGTACCAGTTGTTCAAGTTCTTGTTCCTCTCCAGCCAATCCGTCAATGGCATCCGCAAAACGGAGGTTGGCGATTGCTCTACACCCTATGCTGACTGTGTCTTCATGAACTGCAAGGGCATCTGAAATGATGCGCTCTAGAAAGATGTTGAATAGTGTTGGAGAGAGTAGGCATCGTTGACGCACGCCGACGGTTGTTCTGAACCAGTTCCCGATGGCGCTGTTGTGGAGGACTGCACTGGTAACCTTGTCATACAGGCTTTGGATGACTTCAATAATGTTAGGCTTGATGTTGTACAGTCTCATGTTAGCCCACAGAGCGGCATGCCAGACTCGGTCAAATGCTTTCTTGAAGAATACAAACACATGTAATAGATGTTGATGGTGCTGTAGATATTTCTCACAGTTTATTCTTAGTTTGAAGATCTCCTCAGTGGGACTTGGCCCTGAACTCACTCCTGCTTGTTCGTCAGCTATGATTTGTTCAGCTTGGAGTTTCAACCTGTTGAGTTATTTCAGGAGGGGTTTATAGGATGGCTGATGAGGCTGATGGTGCGGTAGTTTTCACACTCATGAATGTTACCCTTTTCGGGAAGAGTGATAACAAACGACTGTGTCCATGGTGTTGGCCAATCCCCACTCTGCCAGACCTTGTTAAAATAATGGTGAGGGCATCCATGATCGCTTCTCCTCCTGCTTGAAGCAATTCTGCGGGTAAATTGTCCACTCCCGCTGATTTCCACTTCTTCAGCGATCGCACTGCTGTTTCAACATCTTCTCGGAGAATTGAAAGAATATCTTCTTTTTCTCTGTTCTTGGAGCATGCTAGAACTGATGGGCCTCCGTTTGGAGTGTGATTGTAAAGGTCAGAGCAGTACTCTGTCCATCTGTCCTAGACTTCTTATTCTTCTGTAAGACATAAGCCAGATTTGATTTGGATCGTGGAGACCTTGGGCTGTTTAATCGTTGTCAGCCGCTTCACAATCTCACATTCCCATAGGCCTTTTTGCTGTTGTTCTTGTTCAGACTATTCTCCATTTTCTGGCATTGATCTTCTATCCAGTTCTGCTTTGCTGTGCGCGTGCCTTTTCGGATGTCACTGTTGATTTCTCGGTAGGTATCAGCTTTCTGTGAGGTGTTCTTTTTCCTTTTCATTTCACTTCGTTTGTCACACACGTCCAAAAGTTCAGGCCTGAATCATGGTTTCTTCTTTGGGCGGTGCTTGCCACGGATCTCAGTGGCGGCATCTGTCACTGCTGAGCTGAAGGTGGTTGTCATGGTGTTGACATCTACTTCATCAACTCCCAAAATGAACAATGGTTTAAATTTCCTACCAGTTGCTTCTTAAAATATTTCTGGAGTTTTATCCTTGTGGGGTTTGATGGGCTGTGTTGTGAAGCTTTTCACCACGCCATCCTTTTTACGCGATATGAGCGTTTTTGATTCTCAGTGTTTTATTCTTATATCTTGCATTTTAGATACTTTGGTGGGCATAGTTTGGCTAAGGCCATCTGCCCTTTTTTACCTTTACGCCTTATAAGCGTATTATAATCTTTTAGTATTTTATTCCTTGTGTGACGTATGAATGTCCTTTTAATCTGGTCCTGAAAATTTTAATCAGGTGATTATAGTTAGGTCCCATATATGCGCAAGTGTCCGTGGACTATAATCTAATAAACGAACGAATATTTTTGCCACCTTTGGGTCTTGCAGTTTGTCCAGGTCGAACTTCAATCTGGTGCACTTTGCTGTGTTTACTCTCTTTAAGTGGAGCCGGAAAGACATCATCACGAGATCGTGGTCACTCCCGATGGCTGCTCTTGGAAAAGAGCATGTCTTGCCAATGTTGACGCTTGATCTGAAGCATTTCTTGATCATGATGTAGTCGATCTGGTTGTGATGCTCCCGCTGGGACTGTACCAGGTCCATCGTCTGTTTATGTGTGTGGGGACCAAGCGTGTTTGCCAGTATAAGACTGTTGTATCTGGCAAACTCCCAGAGTCTCAAATCTCTGTCATTTGTCTCGTTGTTTCAATGGGGTCCACACGTGTCTCACCAGTTGTACACCTAATGGCCAATCTCGGCATTCTACTCGCCTTACTATGACTATGTCATTCCTCGTCACTTGTTTAAGGACAGCCTGCAGGTGTTCCTAGAAGTCCTCGACTTCGCTGTCGTCATAGTCTGATGTTGGGACATAGTCCTGGATGATGGCGATGTTAAAAGGAGCTGCTCTCAGACGGATGGTAATGAGTCTACTGGAGACTGGGCGGCAACCCATGACAGTGGCTAGAATGTCTTTGTGGACCAAAAATCCAAAGCCGTGTTCGTGCCTGTCATATCTCTTCCTCTGAAATAAAGCTCGTGGCCTTTGTCGGTCGTTGTTTCACCCAGGCCTTTCCAGCGCAGTTCGCCGATACCTAAAATGCTCCATAGATAGTGGTTTAGCTCGTTGGCCAGCTCTTCTAATTTTCCCTCCGCAGTTAGGGTCCTGACATTCCAGGTTCCTATGACGAAGTTGTCTCTCGTGCAAATCTTGCTAAGGTGTCCATCAGTAACACACGTATCACCTTCGTCCTGGTGACCAACGGAATTTGAGGTCATTGGTGACCCGGGCGAGGACCGATCCGGTATGGAGTGGGAGGTTCTTTTCATCATGGTTTGGGCAAAAAAGACATGGCGTGGCCCAATCCTCTCCAGGCTGTAGGCCACATGCAAAATCCACGAGTACAGTGTGGCTCGCCTTGGCCCCGAGCACAATGGTCATTGAACCTGTAGCAACGTGAAGTTCCTCCGCCGGTGACTTCTGTGTAGAAGACTTTCTCCCAGTGAGGCCGTGCTAACATCACCCCTGTTAATCGCCTCTTACGACACGTCGGGAAACGTTGAGTCTATTCTATTCAGTGTCCGAACCCACGAGGTCTGTTCAAGATCCCATAATGCATTACTAATACAATAGCATGACCAGCCATTTGCTTCCATCTAGTATACTTGAAAATATATCTCACGAATGTATTGTTATATTCAGTGGATAATGTTCATAATCATGCCTTGAATTTTGCAATTTTATTTATGTGTACCTCATAGTCTTATCAAAGTCAGCCTCATCGATGATGACACACGGTGCGTCTCCACGTACAGCGGCTGCTAGGTCCCTTACTGCCAGGTCTACATCACTGACTTTGTAGAGGCTACAGTTGTGTAGGTGTACTTTGCCAGGTGTGGTGGATGTTGCTTGGCGGGCAGCCATGGTCACTTGTAACTGCTTTTCTATCTGACGGTTGATGGGCAAGACGTTAGGCACTAAACTGATGATGTGTACATCGTGACCGTCACTTAACCATTGTAGTGCTTGCAGAACCAACAGCACTGTTTTTCCTGCACACCCATAGTTGACATATAGCAATATCAATGTGCAGCAAAACATATGTTAAATTACTAAATAAATAACTAAAAATAAATAAAATTTAACCAATTAATAAATCATTATCTGAACATTCTAATCCTGCCATTTTTTGTACTGATGAGCAAGAAGAGCACAGAAACATATAATGAACCTTTTAAAGTCATTTCACATCGCACTATAATATACAACAACACAACGGAAAGCACCTTAAATGACCTTTCATCATCATAATAATAATTTTTTTTCTTCTCCTTTTAAAACAACAAACGGGAGATCCAGAGTAGGGTGACCACTTGCGGCCACGAGCGAACACTTTCTCATACTTCTTTTGTTTATGAACCAATCAGAATCCAAGTTTGATTTTTTTTAATCGGGAGGTCGCAGTAACGGCACTGACTTGGCCGGGGTTCTATAAATGAAACATTGTGGACCTACTTAGCAATAACTGCACAATTTCAGTGTACCATGATGCGGCCAGGTGGCCAAGGTGCGTCCAACAATAAGCCACAGCTGCGGCCACCATGCATACACGCGGCCGACACCATGCCCGACAATCGGCCAGGCCCTTTACAACTTTTTAAAACTTACAAAAACACAAATAAGACAAGAAACGAAAAAAATAAAAGAAAAAGCTAGTAGAATAGGAGTTATTAGAATTGGCCGCACCTCGGTCTGGCCGCGTGATGGTCACCGTAATCTCAAAGAAAGAAACTTTTCTTGGGTCAATACTTACAGACAGTAAAATTCATATGCAGAGCGCGGCCATAAACTGGAAATCACGACAAAAAGGCTAAGGTAGACTCAAGGGAAGCAATTGTGATTGTTCAAAGCTTTAAAGCTAGTAGAATAGGAGTTATTAGAATTGGCCGCACCTCGGTCTGGCCGCGTGATGGTCACCGTACTCCATTTAAATAGCTTCTCTTCTTAGATTTTTTTCTAAGTTTTTATTTTCCCTCGTTCTCAAACTATATTATTATTATTATTATTACTGACTGCACTTTGACTGCTCCACAACTGAAGCCAGACTGTAACCAAGGCCTGACAAGGCACCACTTGCTGCATGTTTGCACACTGCGTAAGGCCATCGACCGCTGAATCACCATAGCTGCACTTTGTTTCACGGCTTCAGCAAACTATTTGTCAAGTGGCGGATTTCGGTTGGTGATCACTGCCTTGAGCAACTCTTTGTGCTGGAAAGTGCGCTTTATAAGAACAAATTATTTACAACTTTATTATTAATGTTATTATGATTCGCTATCTTCACAGATAAACTGCTGCGGCTTGTACCTGTTCCATAAAGACCACAAACATAAACAAGTGGCGCGTCT
>CM072523.1:2222310-2227310 GCA_036898135.1 Oncomelania hupensis | reverse complement strand
AAACATAATCCAAACGTGACAACGTCACAGCAGCAAGCAAAGATTAATTATGGGGAAAAAATTCCTTACACACAGTTACTCAAGTTTTGAAGGTATTTCTGTTACACTACACTGGTGTCATTCCATGTGACACATGTTTCAATGTCTCAATGAAGTCCAGGTTGTAACAAAAGTTCTACGTACATAATAAATACAAGTTACACAAGGTTTTCATCATTATCAAACTAGGAACGAGAACCGTCCAGACCTCTCTTCTGTGTTCCTCAGGGGTCAGTTCTAGGCCCTGTTCTTTTCACCCTTTACACATCTCCTCTGTCTCACATCATCCAAAACCATGACACTTTCCACCATTGCTACGCAGATGATACACAGCTGAAAAAAACAGGCACACTCCTCAAAACCTTCCATCCATTCTGACAAAAGCTTCTGTCACTCTTGGCCAGACCACTCCTTCCTATGTCATCTTCTGTCAAAAACCTTGGGGTCGTTCTTGACAACACCCTCTCCATGTCAGAATTCATCCGCAAAACCTGTCAAACATGCAACTTTCATCTCCGTAGAATAGGCCTTGTCCGCAAACATCTGACCACTTACGCTACTGTCAAACGCATTTCCTCTCTTGTTTTGTCACGCTTAGACTACTGTAACTCTCTCCTGGCTGGACTTCCTTCTTCTTTTATTTATCTGCTCCAACGTGTTCAGAACCCAGCTGCACGTCTGGTTCTCAAAAGAAAAAATATGGTCATATCACTCCCCTTCTACATTCACTCCACTGGCTTTCAGTGTTTCTTAGAATTATCTACAAAATCGCCATTTTCTGTTACAAGTGCGTCCATGGCTTAGCCCCTTCCTACCTCACCCAGAACATTCAAATCTATAAGCCTTCTAGAAATCTTCGTTCTTCCTCTGACACCCTCATGCTTCACATACCCCGCTACAAACTCTCCTCTGCTGGCCGTCGATCTTTCTCATCGCTTGGCCCTTCAACTTGGAACTCTCTTCCCCTCTCTCTTCGCAACTCTCCAAACATAGCTACTTTCAAATCCAACTTCAAAACTCATCTCTTCCTTAAATGTTTTTGATCTTGCCTCCCACCATCATCGTCGTCATTCCTCCGTTTGTTTTGTTTTGATTCACACCACCGCCGCCACCCACCCCATTACCCATCCTTAGCTCTCCCCTCCTCCCTCGTCTCTTATTCTTTAGCAAGTGCCTGATTTTATCTTGTATGAGGTCGGATATTTAGAATGAATGCGTGAGTACTGCGCTTTGAACTGATATTGTTCATTGGGAAAAACCGCTATATAAATATCATTATTATTATTATTATTATTATTATTATTATTATTATTATTATTATTATTATTATTATTATTATTATTATTATTATTATTATTATTATTATTATTATTATTATTATTATTGTTATTAACAGTTAGCCTAAAGCGTTGACATAATACACGTAACAGAATGCATAAAGTGTTGACACAAAACACGTAACAGTAGACCTAAAGCGTTGGTGTAATACACGTAACAGAATGCATAAACCGTTGACATAATACACGTAACAGAATGCATACAGTGTTGACACAAAACACGTAACAGTAAACCTTAAGAGTTGTCAAAAAACTACAAATAAAAGGCACACGTACCTTGGACATGTCTCTAGTTAACCCTCGGCATGGCTATGAAAATGGAGATGATAAAAGCCATTCCTGAAACTCATTCCCATTGGCCTGTAAGCACAACATGAAGAGGGTAAGTCACCACGGCCTGTAATACAGGGTAAGTCACAACGGCCTGTAATACAGGGAATGCCCCCATTACCTGTAATACAGGGTAAACCACCACTATCTGTAATACAGGGTAAGTCACCACTATCTGTAATACAGGGTAAGTCACCACTATCTGTAATACAGGGTAAGTCACCACGGCCTGTAATACAGGGAATGCCCCCATTACCTGTAATACAGGGTAAACCACCACTATCTGTAATACAGGGTAAGTCACCACTATCTGTAATACAGGGTAAGTCACCACTATCTGTAATACAGGGTAAGTCACCACTATCTGTAATACAGGGTAAGTCACCACTATCTGTAATACAGGGTAAGTCACCACTATCTGTAATACAGGGTAAGTCACCACTATCTGTAATACAGGGTAAGTCACCACTATCTGTAATACAGGGTAAGTCACCACGGCCTGTAATACAGGGAATGCCCCCATTACCTGTAATACAGGGTAAACCACCACTATCTGTAATACAGGGTAAGTCACCACTATCTGTAATACAGGGTAAACCACCACTATCTGTAATACAGGGTAAGTCACCACTATCTGTAATACAGGGTAAGTCACCACTATCTGTAATACAGGGTAAGTCACCACTATCTGTAATACAAAATAAGTCACAACTACCTGTAATACAGAATAAGTCACCAATATCCGTAATACAGAATAAGTCACCACTACCTGTAATACAAAATAAGTCACAACTACCTGTAATACAGAATAAGTCACCAATATCCGTAATACAGAATAAGTCACCACTATCTGTAATACAAAATAAGTCACAACTACCTGTAATACAGAATAAGTCACCAATATCCGTAATACAGAATAAGTCACCACTACCTGTAATACAAAATAAGTCACAACTACCTGTAATACAGAATAAGTCACCAATATCCGTAATACAGAATAAGTCACCACTATCTGTAATACAAAATAAGTCACAACTACCTGTAATACAGAATAAGTCACCAATATCCGTAATACAGAATAAGTCACCACTACCTGTAATACAAAATAAGTCACAACTACCTGTAATACAGAATAAGTCACCAATATCCGTAATACAGAATAAGTCACCACTATCTGTAATACAAAATAAGTCACAACTACCTGTAATACAGAATAAGTCACCAATATCCGTAATACAGAATAAGTCACCACTATCTGTAATACAAAATAAGTCACAACTACCTGTAATACAGAATAAGTCACCAAAATCCGTAATACAGAATAAGTCACCAATATCTGTAATACAAAATAAGTCACAACTACCTGTAATACAGAATAAGTCACCACTACCTGTAATACATGTTAAGTCACCACTACCTGTAATACAGGGTAAGCCACCACTGCTTTCACTACAGGGTAAGTGACCACTACATGTAATAAAGTGTAAGTCACCACTACCTGTAATACATGTTAAATCACCACTACCTGTAATACATGTTAAGTCACCACTACCTGTAATACATGTTAAGTCACCACTACCTGTAATACATGTTAAGTCACCACTACCTGTAATACAGAGAATGTCACCACTAGTTAGTCCTCGTCATGGCTATGAAAATGGAGGTGACAAAAGCCACTCCTGTCCCTCATTCATTATTGCCTTAATCACAACAAGAAGAGGGTACGTCACCACGGCCTGTAATACAGAATAAGTCACCACGGCCTGTAATACAGGGTAAGCCACCACTACTTGTAAGTCAGCACTATCTGTAATTTATAATGTACGTCACCACTACTTGCAAAACAGGGTAAGCCACCTATCCCATCTTATCCTATCCCGTAACTCGAAAGTCGTTGGTGAACCACAGATGATCGTTTAATTAGCGTACTCCATCTTTCTCTGTTCTCAGCAACCCTCATGCTCATGGCTTCGCTCAGTGTCAAGCCAGTCCATTCTCGAATGTTGTGCTCCAACCTCTTTTTCATTTTCCCTCTTTTTCTGCCTCCTTGCACCGTGCCTTGTAGAATGGTCTTTGCAAGGCCTGATGCTCTGGTGACGTGGCAATACCATCGGAGTTTCCGTCTCTTCACCATTGTGAGCATGTCATCGTGTTGTTCAATGGCTTATGCGGTGGTCTTTCGGACTTCGTTGTTGGTGATGTGCTGGGTATAGGAAATGCCCAGAAATCTTCTGTAGCACCTCATCTCCATGCTTTGTATTCTTCGTTGTAGATCTGCTGTGAGGGTCCATGTTTCGAAAACGTAAAGGAAGATGGGTATGACAAGGCAGCGCTGCAGCCTTACCTTGGAGTGTAGACTGATGGTCCAGTCTTTCCAAATGGACTTCAACCCGGTCAGGACGGAAATTGTTTATGCGATCTTGGAGAATACTTCCTGTCGGGACCCACTGTCTGATACAATGGCTCCTAAATGTTTTAAACTATACACTGTGTTGATGGATTGGCCTTATTGATGCCATTGGTGTTGTTGGTCATCACTTTGGTCTTCTCTGCATGTATTTTCAATCCAAAGGCTGTGAAAGTGGTGTCAAGCCTCTGTACCAGCTGTTCAAGCGCTTGTTCCTCTCTAGCCAATCCATCAATGTCATCCGCAAACGGAGGTGGGAGATTTCTCTACCCCCTATGCTGACGGTGCCTTCGAGATCTACAAGGGCATCTGGCATGATGCGCTCCATGAAGCTGTTGAAGAGTGTTGGAGAGAGTAGGTATCCTTGACGCACGCCGATTGTGGTTCTGAATCAGTTGCCGATGGCGCTGTTGTAGAGGACTGCACTGGTAGCCTTGTCATACAGGCTTTTGATGACTTCAATAATTTTAGGGCTGATGTTGTACACTCTCATGGTTGCCCACAGAGCTGTGTAGAGCACTGAAGTGTCGCACAAACTGAATTGTCGTACGGACGACACTTCAGTTGCGGTGCGACACTTCGGGGTGACCTCGAACACTGAAGTGTCGCACGAGACGACAGTTCAGTTTGTGCGACACTTCAGTGTTTGATGTCAGATATAAACTGTCGCATTTTGACAAAGTGCACATGATGATTTTGATGATGATTTTGATGATGATTTTGATGATGATTTTGATGGTGATTTTGATGGTGATTTTGATGGTGATTTTGATGGTGATTTTGATGTTGATTGTGATGGTGATTTTGATGGTGATTTTGATGATGATTTTGATGATGATTTTGATGATGATTTTGATGGTGATTTTGATGATGATTTTGATGATGAT